>BSBK01006942.1:0-122500 GCA_027943335.1 Chamaecyparis obtusa | reverse complement strand
GGTGAATCAAACATTTACCTTTTTACATATTTTCCTTTATGAAGTTTTATTTTATTTTCAATGTTGATTCCTAAATAGGGGTTTGACCAAGAAAAACCCATTTAGACAACCTTTTCCCCATTTTTATGTGTGTATGAATAGGTTACAGTGCTATCAAACACAATACAAAAAGATTGAAAGTTGTCAGAAGATCCTTGAGAAATTCAGTCAAAAACACCAGTATAGATCATCAAAACCATTGTGCCTGGTACCATAACTAGGGGTAATATTTTAGATCTAGACCTACAATTGAACACAAATATAACCACAAAAATATTTGTTAATAGTAGTTAGTATAGTCCCTAATATCAAATGAGGAAATGAGATAAATAAAAGCATAAACATTCAATAATTAAATAAATTTTAACAAATGAATTTATGCAAACTAGATTTGTCCTCCTTTGTTTTCCTCCTTCTTGATGCAATGTGGGTTCTCAGTTTCAAGCTCAATGTGACAACATAATAATTCAAAGCATGTATGTGGTTTTGAAATATGATAATTAGCTCCCTATTTATAAGAATTTTGGGGTTTCAATCAAGATTCCTTGATTGATGGGATTTATTATCTATGATTGAAGAGTAAACTCAGATTGATTAAAGAGTTGACTCACTTGATTGCCTTGTGAACATATTTGTTTGATTTATTAAGTGAATAGATTGGAGAGTGAAGTGAATTGATTGGAGAGTTGACTAGTAGATGAATCAGAAGATTGATTAGATGGAATAGAAGATTGAATAGAATAATTTGATAACTACATTGATTGATCTGTTAGGAAAGGGTTATTGAGGAATGAGAAAGTGTGATTTCTTAGTAAATTGAAACTTCATATTAGTCAGAAGTGGAAGAAAAAATATTAGTAAATAAATAAAGGAATTAATTTATTTGCACATGGGGGATTTATGAGAGGATATTTAGTAAATTAAATGAATTATTTGTTTATTTAATTATGACTGGGAATTGATTTATTAAATGTATTTATTACAAATGTATTTATTACATAAATGTAATAATAACAAAGAGGAATGTTAATTAAATAATGTAATTATTTAATTAATTATAATGGCATAGGGAATAATTTTTTTTAGAAGAAGAATCAAGGAATATTAAATAGACATTTAATAATTAAATAATTAATTAAAATTACTTAATTAAAAATATAGGGAGAAATTGTGAATTCAAAATCAGAATATAGTAGGACATGAATTAATTAAATAATATAGATTATTTAATAATTTAAGAAGAATGTTAGTAAATCATTGTGTTCTAGAGAAACAACTCAGTTTTAAGTGCCTACATTTTCCCCTCTTTGATACAATGCATTTTCAAGAGTTATTTCAAAGAATAATTGATGAAAATAATGCCCCATTATGCTCTTGTGAGAAAGCGTTAGTAACTAGGTAATATGGTGCCCCCTAAAGGAAATGAGAAAAAAAATATAATAGAGGGCTCATTTGGTTGACATCATGATCATGATCTCAACACAGCTCATAGTTCGTAAAACAAAGGTCATACACAAAGTTGTGGGTGTTGGAAGGTGAAAAGAATCACGTCTAATAGAAGTGCATGATGTGCACATCCATCGAGGTGGGGTAGGGGGTATAAATATGACTTGGGGGTCATTTTCAAAGTCATATTGCACTCATTTTCTTTTGAGAACTTTTGGAGTAGAAGGAGCCTCTAAGCATGTTTGCAGGGTGACAGAAAAGTATGTGGATGGTGTGCTCATTAGGGGGCAGGACAGGACCTACTAGCATCCAGGAAGTGCCCCACCTCTAGTGAGTTTTGATGACTTTTTCTTACTTTTGTCTCATTTTTCATGTATGTTCCTGATTAGGGTTAGGTTAGACTAGGGGAAAAATAATGCACTTAGTGGTCACAATCGACGCACATATAGTAGTAAGTTGATGCACATGATAGATATAGGTTTTTGTGCCTAATTTATAATCGAGCCCCACTTGCAAGTAAAATGACACATTTATGAATCACAATCGATTCTCTCATATTAGGGAAATGAGTACAATATCACTTTGGAAGATGTGTATAGGATCAGAGGAGAGAGGGTGGCCTACTTTGTCAAGGCAAGGAGAGCTACATTATGCAATTTATTTGATTGCACTTTTGCGGACTTGGGTGTTAGAGGATATGAGATCACGTGGGTAGACATATATAAAGAGATGAATAGGTGAACATATCTTCTTTCCAACTTTTAGGTTGATCACATGATGAAAATGATGCAAGCAAATTTGATCCTAGTAGATGTTTTATTCTAAAAACTATATTAGACAAATAATCTCCTAAATAAGTTAGGAGAGTACTATAGAATCAAAGATAGAGTGAGCATGAACAAATAGTATGATACTACCTTGAATTATTAGAGGACAAAGTCTAAGTAACATAATATGGTTTAAGGGATCAAGATCAACAACTCCTTCTGAAACTTGATACTCTCATTCTAGAAAGAGGGTGGTAGCCCATCTTGCACCATAGATACGTATCACATAATCTTGAGGATTTCCTTCTTCAACACATATATAGATAGGTGAATAGGTACACATATCTTATTTCCAAATTTTGGGTATCAGATGATGAAAATGATGGAATTGAATTTGATCCTAGTAGATGGTTTAGTCTAAAAACTATATTAGACAAATAATCTCCTATAGAAGTTGGGGGAACATAAGAGAATCAAAGATAGAGTGAGAACAAATATATAATATGATAATACCTTAAATTATTAGAGGATAGAGTCTAACTAAGATAACATAGTTTGTGTGATTGATTGCCAAATTCTTGTGAAACTCGATACTACCATTCTAGAAAGAGGGTGGCAGCCCATCTTGCACCATGGATTTTCTAGCATGTAGTTCAAGAAGGAAAGAAAATATCATAAATAGATATTTGGAGGTTGATATGTATGAGAGATGGGAAAATAAGGCATATTCAAAACCTACAATGAGATTAACAAAGGCAAACACAAAACCTTATCTCTTAAAGAAATAAATACTATTCTATTAATGTGAGAATGAAAATATGAAATAGAATGCAAAGTGAATAATAAAATCAATAGACATCATATGCAAACAAAATCATGATTTATTTCTTTTCTTTGTGTTGTAATATTGGCTCTCAAATTTAACACCAAATGTTATTTGACAAACAAGGACTCAAAGATTGTGGTTAATGATAATGAGGAAGCACACCTCCTTTTACAGATTTCAAGACTTCAATGAACAATTGAGACCAAAAGGCACTGATTGATATTAGATAGACATGATTAGAAATGACTAATCAATGTTGATGAAATCAAGGTAGAACTAATTGCTAAAGTTAGAAGGATTGCGTAAGTTGAAGAGGTGACTAGACTAATTGGTAGATAACTAATTGTATGATCGAGATGGATAGAATTGACTGTTGAGTTAGACTGATAGAGAGTAATGGTTGGATAGGTGGAAGTTGAAGACTTAATTAGTATCAAATAATAAATAATTGTTTAATTGTGTGAGGGGATAAATAAATAAAATAAAGATTTTACTTATTTTAGAAGAGGTAACTTTTTTTGTAAAGTGGGGAGTAATTAAATGAATTAAAGAACTCATTTAACTATAAATGTAGTTAATAAATTAATAATTTAAATGATTTAATTAAGATAGTAAAATAAGGCATATTCAAAACCTGCAATGAGATTAACAAAGGCAACCACAAAACCTTATCTCTCAAAATAAAAATCCTATTCAATCAATGCAAGATGGGAATTCAAAATTAAATGCATTCTTCATTTCCTTCTCCTCTTTTTGTTGTAATGTTGGCTTTTAAATTCGACATCAATTGCTATGTGATGCATGAAGATTTGAAGATTGTGGTTGATGATAATGAGGAAGCATGGCTCATTTTATAGATTTCAAGATTTTTTTAGAGTCATAAATCACATACCCCTTTTGAAATTTTGCCTATGATTTTGTAACCACTTTAATGTCCATTCCCCTAGTATTTGTGTAGGTCTATTTCAACTCTTGCATAATCCTTTTCCCCCTAAGGATGATCAAGGCCCATTTTTCTATATATATTTTAATGTTTCATTTGTATTAATTGTGTGTTTATGTTGCCACCCATCATTTTTTTTGCGCAATTTATTTATAAACTAGCGCATCACATGGATGTTTGTGCAACACACATATACCCTACAAAATCCTAATATTCAAATGTTAGTTTTGAGTGCTTTTACACTTGTCACCCACCTTGGTTGGTGGAAATAGCTTGGAATCTTCTAGAACAAATTAGAAGCCTCTCTTTTCCTCTTCTTCTTGCTTTTAATTGATCTTTTGACTTCATTCAAGCTCTCTTGGTTCTTGCACATAAAATATCTATCATTGTCTTGGCTTTCATAGCTTTCTTTCTTTCTCACTCTTGCTTGCAACAATAGTCTCTTGTTTTCTACAACACTCTCTTTCAACAACATCTATAGCTCTCTTGGTTTTCTCAAGTCTATCTAGTAAATACCTTTCTATCTCTCTCTTATATTTTTGAGAATCTTGGGATTTACCACATCCCTTGTTGACCAAATCCTAGTTTTTATCATTTATAGGATCTTATTCTTACTCTTCTCAATAGTGTCTTGATGATATGGTGTTCATAGAGATTATAGAGATAATAGTTTTTTTTTTGTCAAAGTGTTTGGTTTTTTATCAACATGCATTGCCAATTGTTGAAAAACAAGGATTTGTTTCTCAGTTTACAGTAATATACTTTACATGTTTTGTTGTAGTATTTTTGACAGGGACTAAGATCATGTTTTTTTTATAGAAGTGATATATGGATGGTTGTTTATGGAAGTATTGTGTGCATACTTATTCTAATTGCACTCTCTGGTAACTATTAACACTAGGTTCTATTTGGTATTATTTTTTTTTTTATCATTTTTTAGTTTACAAATTTGACAAGCAATACTTGTGCTTATTATAGTAATATTCTAGTACATGTATTCATTTTTCAAATATCACTTGACAAATTGATATATTTATCCTTGTTTCATGGACATAGAATATGGTTGTTTGGTGACCGACATGACATATCCCTACATGCTATTATACTTTTGGGACTGATTGTGTATCACTTTTCTCAACATCAACATTTCAAATCATACTCCATGATCCATCATCAAGATAAGAGAGTTCAAGGATACAAAAAATGACCAGTTGCAGACTTAGCCAACAGTTAAAAAGATGAGAGCACGAGGAAAGGGTACACACAACCCAAGAGAGAGCCAACACTTAAAAAGATGAGAGAGAGGAAAGGGTACATGCAACCACAGAGAGAGAGAGAGAGAGAGAGAGAGAGAGAGAGAGAGAGAGAGAGAGAGAGAGAGAGAGAGAGTAGTCATTTTGTTTTTGTTTTGGTGTCATTTTTTATTTTTTATTTCTAGTCATTTTATGTTTTTCCTTTATGCTATATATATATATATATATATATATATATATATATATATATATATATATATATATATATACACTTTTTATTTTATAGTGCTTGTTCTTCTTATTTTAGTCTTTTTGTTTTATTTTATTTATCCATTTTCATCTCTTTGTTTTTCTTTTATATATATATATATATATATAGTCATTTTGTTTTTTTCCTTTATGATACACACACACACATACATATATACATATATACTTTTTGTTTTATAGTGCTTGTTCTTTTTTATTTTAGTCTTTTTAAACAAAATGACTAAATTAAAAATAAAAATGAGACAAAAAAATGACTAAAATAAGAAGAATAAGCACTATAAAACAAAAATAATACACATACACACACATTGTAATGCCTTGTTAAGGAACACTCAGCAAAAGGAAATAATGCTCAATAAAACAAGCCAATTTTTTGTTAACATAAGAAATGATACATTGTATTTCATTAACACAAGCATTATAGTACATCCCTATCTTAAATTGTCTAAAGGAAGTCAGGTCATTGAAGAGTTTATACTACTTGTTATGGTCAATTAATAAATGTTTATCATTACATACCTGAATTTAATGCTACCTTGATTTTGCATTGTGATCACCATATCCAACACCTATAACTGCACATATGTCTATCCAACTAGGTACCAAAAATTAGATACATGGACATAACTAATTCTTTTATTGATCTCTTATCTAAGTAAATCATCATTAAGAAGAAGTGATTTAGTTGCATCTATAATTTAAAGACAAACCCTAAGGGGGTTGGACCTAAAGTCTTGGGGGCATATCTTTGATGGCCTTTCCTACTCCACACACAAAGACTTCATAGTTTGAATCTTGAATTTTGAACCATATTATACCGGTTCACAAAAGAAAGGGTAAAACATACATCATATATTTATTATAAACACATAAGAGAGTACGCAACCCTTTCTAGGGTAGAGTCCCTAGATAGTTTTCCTCGTCAGTTGCTACTGATTCGGGAGCATCTTGGGTTCATGGCCATCTTGCATCAACCAATTTTTTTTTTTTATAGTTTGATCCCATTTTGTTAGTTTCTAAGTTTCCTTTTAAGTTCCTTTGAGTTGGCTCATTTGTTGTTGTGAACCTCATGGCATGTTCTAGACATCATGTTTTACCTTTGTCTAGGTTCACACCTTGATTTGTTACTTCACAGTGGAGAGATCTTGGGTTCTTTCTCAGACCTATGTGTTCTTCATGTTTAACAACTATACTGGAGGTTTTCGATCATGGAAGCAATTTTATGATTTGTGAAGCTTTGTGGTGCATTGTTTGATGTTTGTGAGTTTGCAGCCGACCTCCTTATGGGTGTGTGTTGGATTTAGTGGCATGTTGGTTGAGTTCCATGAGATTTAGGTCCTAACCTATATTTGGTATTATATTTTCCTTACTTGGTAAAATATGATCTTTCTTGACCGACATGATTCTTGCAAAGACTATATATATTGATGTAATTGATCTTTAGGAAAGAAACTCTAAGAAAGATAACCTCTCGAAGGTTAGCATTGAGGAATAATACTATATTTTCATTGTGTAATCAGGCTTGTATGCTTGGAATGTAAGCCTACATGTTGTTGGATAATTACTTGTAATTTCACGAATTTGTAATAAAGAAAACATATGATTTTGTATTCTCCTAGTTCCTTGTTATTGTTATTATGGTTGTTTCTACCGTGTGACTCTTGCTGCATGGTTTAGACCATCCTCATTGAGGATCCTATTTCCATGGATACATCAAGTGGTATCAGAGAAAAGTTTCATTCTTGTGGTAACTGAATTCCATTTCTCCAGGTTATGAAGCCCTATAAATATTCATTGTGGGGTGTTAGAGTGAAGATATAACCCATAATTGTAGAGGACTTGCACATGATGGCTTAGAGGGGAAGTGTTAGAGATGGAGCAATGAGAGATGCAAATCCAAAAATGTTGGATATGTTAAGACATACTACAGCTAGATTAGAAGCTATTGAAATGGCCCAGAGAAGAGGTTGCCATGTTGATGTAAGTGATGAAGAAGAAGAAGAGATGATAAAAGAAGAGTAGCCATGGCTCGAGCAAGGAGATTTTATATTTCTAAGAGCCCTAACTAGAGTAAACACAAGACTAAATTTTAACCCATCAGACAATGATGGTAAGTTGGATTCAGATGAATTGCTTAATTTGATCATAGATATGGAGAAATACTTTAACTTTGAAGGTACAAGTGAATACAAGAAGGTAAAATATGCTTGCACAAAGTTGAGAGGACATGTATCATAATGGTGGGAACATTTGCATACAGATAGACAAAGCAGAGGAAAATAAAATATCAAATCATGGGATAGGATGGTGAATAATTTGAAGGCAAAGTTCTTGCCTGTCGATTACCAAGTGAATTTGTTTAGGAGGTTGCAAAACCTTAAGAAAAAAGAATCTAGTGTGAAGGAGTACACAAAGGATTTTTCAAGTTGGACACTAGATTTGGTCATATTGAGGATGATGTTGAGAGGGTTGCAAGGTGTCTTAATGGATTGAGAATGTCTATACAAGATGAGATCAATTTGTTCAAGTTGCAAAGTGTGGAAGAGGTTTATTAGTATTTCCTAAAGGATGAGGAAAATTTGAACAAGAGGCATGAAAAATGACAAAGAGGAAGAGGTGAAAGGTTTCAAAGAGGAACATTCTTTGGAAGACAAAGATCTTATGCTGATCAAAATAAAAAGAAGGCTCTAAGAAAAGAAGAGAGTTCACACCAAAGGGATGATAGGAGAAGTGAATTTGAATTCAAAAAGGAAATATCTATGTGTTGATGTTCATGTGAGTTGGTACAATTGACAATAAATTGTTATATCATTTTTTTATTGTAGTGTGTTGGTGACAATGACTTCAGTGGTAGATATAATTCTCATTTCTTATATTCTAGCAGTGAGCCCGATTGTATTGGTTGTGAGCCTTATTTTATTAGCAGTTAGTGACCTTTATAGGGTATTTATCCCAACTGGTAGTGAGCCACCTGTAGTGAGACCTTGTAAAAATCACCTTAACCGGTGTCACCTTAACTGATGTTCATTTCATGAGAGTTGGCATCTCCGTGGTTTTTCTCAGTTTGAGTTTCCACGTAAATTTTGATATTCATTATTTTGATGGTTTTGTGATTTCATATTCACATATGTTATAAGTTTATGAATATTTTAAGTATTTACCAGTTCAAGTTTAGAAAAGTGTTTGTAAATAATTAATTTACCCCCCTCTTAATTAATTGTCTTGTTCAACAGTTGTATCTTTCTTGAGTGGTTAAAACATCAAAGTTTTGAACCTCTTCTTACTATCTTGAAGCTAGAATGGTCATGATCTAAATTTCATTGTTTCCATCCTTCATAAAAAGCGATAAATAATCAAATAGATCAGTTAGAAATTGATAATTGTCAGCCTTTTCATCATTAAGAACCCGTTGTTCATCATATAGAACCTTTCCAATCTCTTGTAATAGATTCGACCTGTCATCTTGAACATCATATGCATGCATATCAATAAGTAGGAGATCTAATTTTTCTTCACTAAAAACTTCATTTTCTTGATCTACAACTTGATCATCTTAAGAAATTAAGACATCAATGGATTCATCTAGAATTTGATAGATTTTATTCTAAGGAATATGAGATGTCCAAAGGGTTTCTTTTGAAGAATTATGACTTGATTTTCCTCAAGCATGGACTAATCTTGGGTAAAGGTGGCCTAATTTTCTATATATGCAGCTTCTTACATAGGGAGGACATCTCTAAAACTTGTAAATATATATTGACAAACCTCCTCTTTTATAGGCATATCTAGAATATAAGGAGTCAATTGGGCTTCTTGTATGGGTTCCTCATAAGGATATACTTGGTTAAGAACATTCTCTCTAAAACTTGGGAATGAAAATGTTTGAGGCTCTTCCTTTACATGTTCTTAAAATAAGGGAGGACTCCTAAAACTTGGAATTTCACATTAGAAGACCCAAGAGGATTACCTTGCATGAAATGCATGAAGATAGGAGATTTATGCTTAGGATCTAATTGTGCTTCTATTTTTTGTACTTGGGAAAGAAATTTTTATATCTTCTCTTCTTTTACATCTACCTCCCTATTAATATTCTCCTCATATTGCCTTTTTTTGTGCCTCAAACTCTTTCTCATGAAGATAAGCCTGATAATATAATTGGTCCTAATCATGTAGTTAAGCTTGATAATCCCATTCATTATGATACAAATCCAACTCTTATTGATTTTTGATATCATCCATCTATCTATTAAATTCTTTCACTATATCATTAATGTCAATAAGCTCAAAATGTTGGGACTAATTAGAAGATTGGGTAGGAATAGGTGGGTGGTAAGCATATTGAGTATGTTGGTTTGCTACTCTTTTAAGTCTATTTGGGTAAAAACCAACATTGTTGATGCATGGATATGGTTGATAAGGAGGTTCATGCACATTGTTCTCATAATATGGTGGTGGGTACTACATATTGCCCATAAAAAATTGACATCTTTGTTCATTCAAGGAGCTGAAAATTGAAACAAAAGATTATTTTAAAATATACCAACACTTGTATATTCAAAACCAGAAGATATTTATTTGTAGAGCTTCCATGTGTGTGTGGAGTCTACCTCCAAAGGTTGAAAATACTAATTTGCACACCAAAATCAGAATTGTGTGGAAAATCTTGGACTAAAATAGTCTAAAGTGTCCCACCGGGCATGCCAAAAATTGTTTTCATAGGTATTTACACCCAAGAGCTAAGCTTGATGCTCAAAAATCCCATGAAACATTGGAACATATTTGAGCTCATGGGTTTCTCATTGTAAAGATGTACCTCTAGATTATGGGCTAGGTACCCTTTGAATATCCTAAAAATACTAATACTTGATAGGAAAAAGGGTAAGAAATGGACTTTTAACTTCAAAACTATAACTAAAGTAGGTGATACACCAACACATAAAACTTGATATGTTGCTAAAAATCTTCAACTAATGAAGCTCTATCATCTCACAACTCAGCTACACCTTCTTGCAATAATTATTCTTATGAAAGGTTTTGGCTTTCTGATGCTTGAAAAAAGGAAAACAATGTTTTTTTTTCACTAGTTTTATATACTAGAATAATAAACCCGACTTGCACTATAAATGCTACTCTTTGCATTTGATATTGAAGGAATCTGATAAAAATAAAGGAAAACACAATATTCTTATCATATCATTCACAATCATTATTGGAACCAAAAGTATTTGTGAAGGAAACAAAGTTCTATTAATGAAAACTAGGAGTTTCTTGCATTCCAAGTAGAAAATGCCTTACAAAAAGACTATAAATCTAAATGAGTTAAAAAGTATGCATGTGCTCTACAATAGTAATCAAAATCAAAACTCTTGTTTATGAAATTTAGAGTCTTTTTGTATCACATTTTCTACTTGGAATGCAATAAACTTTTGGTTTTCATTAATAGAAGTTTTTCCTTTTCATATACTTTTAATTCTTGTATTGATTGTGAATGATATGATAATAATATTGTGTTTTCCTTTATTTTATCAATTTTCTTCAATATCAAATGCAAAGAGTAGCATGTTATAGTGAAAGTCTATGAATGTGTTTATTATTCTGGTGTATTAAAATAGTGAAAACAACATTATTTTCTTTTTTTCAAGCATCAGAAAGCAAAAACCTTTCATAAGAATTATTATTGCAAGCATATGTAGCTGAGTTATGAGATGATAAAGCTTCATTAGCTGAAGATTTTTGTAAGTTTCAACAATAGATCATGTTTTATTTGTTGGTGTATCACATGTTAGTTATAGGTTTAAAGTTGAAAGTCCATTTCTTACCCTTTTCCCTATCAAGTATTAGTATTATTAGGATATCCAAAGGGGAGCCAACCCATAATTTGGAGGTACATCTTTACAATGAGCAATCCATAGGCTCAAAGATGTTCCAATGTTTCACAGGATTGATAAGCATTAGGCTTAGCTCTCAGGTGCAAATCCATGTGACAATAGTACTTACAATATAACCCTTGAACTTTCTCTAAGAAATGAAAAAACAAAATTTGACCAATCTAAACAACAATTGGAGAAGGGGAAATAAGATATTAAGGATAAGCATGGAGTAGAATCATAAGAGAAGGACTCGTAGGTGAAGAAATTGATAGTCAACTTGGAAAATTCAGCTAACTTGATGAATCAACTAATGACCTATTGGCTGCCAACTTAAGTATATGCCTTATAGTTGAAATAAAAATGTGTACTATATCAAATTAGCTAGCTAATCAATGATCTTCCTATATTCATCATGACAACAAGGTCATTTCTAATCACCTATTCAAGAGAAACCCTAAAAATGCAAGATCAGATGTGTTAGTTCTACCTCCATAACCTAGTTGTGTATACTAGGGAAAGTATCTTCATAGAATTAGTATTGACAATAATTGATATAAAAACTAAATAAACCACAATTAAGCAATCTATTCAAGCTAGAAATTGACAATTAAGCATCCTATGGTTCTCTAACTAAGAAATTTTAATGCAAAGCTCTCAGCAAGCTCCCATTAATGATAGTCCTAGAATGAGAAAGATAAATGATTAAAGTTAAAGCTAATTGCTCAATTTCAAATGCTCAATTAAATCTAAATTGCCTTTCTAAGCTCAAATTGCAAGAGGTTCAATACAATTCTCATTTATGTGGTTATGAATTATGATGAATTTAGGCCTTCCTTTTATAGATTTTCCTAATGGTAGGGGGTGTAGTGTAGTTGATCATGATTAAGCCTTGGTTGAGTCCTTGGTTCCACCCTTTGAAGACAATGCAAAGTTTGTGTCCTCAAAGCTTGGGACAAGTAGACAAGATCAATGGACCTGATTTTCTTTCACTTTGAGTGATTGAGATTCAATTTGGCTTGATCCATGTGAATGCCTTTCTTTAAATCTCATTGGTTGATTGAATTTCCTCGCCTTTTGGGTTGTTGAGAGTAATTAAGATTTATTAATTGATTTAATTGATTTATTTAGCCATGTACCCCTTGAATGGGTTGAATTTGATTTAATCCAAGACTATACAATTATTTGATTTAATTATACTTTGATTTGATTGCATTTGATTAAAACACTCTCAATTTTGATTTATCTTGAATTAAGACTTGATTTTAATTTTGATTGGCTAATTATGCATTGTGATTCAATTACTTCAATTTTGTCCTTGACTTGCTTTGATTTGACTTGATTTATCATTTAATTATCTTTGTCCATTTTTGGGTGATTACAAATGCCCCTCTTTGAGTTGACGTGCGAAGCATGTTGATTCAAAGAATACTCTGATCTTGCTGATGATAGGTCCTGATTCATTGATAGTCGATCTTTGATGTGCATTTGATGCAAATTTTGATTGATTTGATATCCTTGATGCAATTCTGATGATCGCTCTGATATGATGTTTGATTCTGATGGTCATTCTAATGATGAATCCTCAATATGATGTTTGATCCTGATGCGATACCTGATTTGATGATTGATTTCTTGATGTGATGCCCCATTTGATTGATTTACAAAAAAAATTCTGATAAAAGCTTTTTCTTTGATTTGATGATTGGCTCCTAATTCTTGATGATGATCTTGGTGATGATATGATTGCATGACCCCTCAGGAAATGAATTGAAATGATTGTGGTTTATTTGGTTGAGATTGGGAATTTTTGATTTGTTTCTCGATATAAAAATTTGAAAATGCCCTGATCATGAGAGAATTTGATGAGAAAAGATTTGATTGATAAGATGTTGTTGATGCTCTAGATAAGTTGATGATGGTTTGGTATCATTTGATGTCAGTCAAAATCACTTGGTTGATTTGATGTCAATCTAATAGGATAAGTTGATGGGTTGATATTTCGCTCTCAAGATCTAGAGAAACAAAACAATGATTTTCCTTCCTCACGATATAGAGTTGGGAGATTTGATGCGCTCAAGATGAGAAAATGGATGATAGGATAACTTGATTGACGTTAGATGATCACTTGGATGATTTGACTGATTGATTTTTGATACATGATATGATTATATGTTTTGATGATACGGGGTTGATTGGATGTTCTCATGATGCAAAATTATGGACTGATAGAAGAGAAGATAATGAACAGGATTAGGTTGCCTCTATTTGATCAACAAGATTGATTATTGATGATTTCCTTGATGAAGCATGAATCATTTGATGAATCATGATTTGAAGATGTATCTTGATGACATTGATGTATCTTTGATGATCATATTAAACATGATTTTTGATGATGGATATTTCAAGCATTGATGATGTTGATTAGGACTTTGATTATATTGATGGACCTTTGATGATGTAGATCTCAAGAAATTTGATGATGTACCATTGATGATATCATTGATCATTTGATGTATCTTGATTTGGTCCTTTGATGATGATAACTCCACCCCCTTTAGCTTTCCTCTTGCAATTTGTTGTCAAGCTAAGAAAGGCAAATACCTTAAATGCATTTAATCTAGTATGTATGAAGCTAACTGTCATTATTCAGAATTGGATGCTTATTTTCATCATCGAGCTTTTTGGAACATGAAATTGGTACAACCATCACTGGTTCAACCATGATGATATGAATACCTCTTTCCTTGGATTTTAATATTGCAAGTAAACAACCAAAGAATTGATCCCTTTCATATACAAATGTCCTCAATGATTCTTTGATGATCATGTCATTAGACGGATTCACATACTACTATGAATCAACCTGCCAAGCACTCAAGTAGCAATCAATAAAATATCATGTCTTCATCATCACTCATCTAGTCAACCATCACCGATTTGCTAAAAAGACATGATTTTGCAAATCAAGTAATCACTTTGAACATTTTTTCTTTTGTTTGTAGATCCATATTTCAAAAAAACTTCATCCACTTTGATCCTTAGTTTTGTTTAAGCTTTTTAGATTTTCATCTGATTTGATTAAGCTTTTTAGATTTTGATCTGATTTTTCAATTTTTGTCTTTTAGATCAAATATTTGGATGTTTGAAATGTGACATTGATCATGAAGTTCAAGTGTAGCCATTTTTCAATTTTGCAGCAATGATTTGAGCCAATTGATGTCTTCTTTGCTAAGCTCGCTGAATTTGGATTGGTGCCCCTAGTTTGATTTGGAAAAGATAGTGCTTTGTTGGGCAATGCAGCTTTTGAGAGTTTATTTAGGATTTTTCAATTTTTTAATTTTTTTCGATTTTTTATTTTTGATTTTATTTTTTGATTTTTATAGATTTTTTTGGCTTTTTAAATTTTTAGAGATTTTTAATGTTTTTGGATTTTAGAGATTTTTGATGTTTTTGGATTTTTAGAGATTGTTGATGTTTTTGGATTTTTAGAGGAACATTTTCACTTTTTTTTTTTAGAGATCACTAGTTCTCAAGCAAGATCACATTGAATTTCCCTCAATGTCTAATAAGGTATAGGAAATGAATGATAGATTTGCAAATTGTTGGATACTGGATGAATAGGCCATGATGGATGAAGTAAGTGAATGCAACCTATAGGACCATCTCCTCAAGATTATCCAAGCTACGAAAAATAATATCTCAATATAGGCCAATGATATGGTGTTGGATAGCATATGGAATAATGACTTGGTGTCATGACAATGGTCCAAAGGAGTGGACATATCAAGAGAATTTTTCTAACATTTTTTTTTTCTTTTATTTTTCATTTGGATCAAGATTAAGGGATCAATGTGGATAGGATCACACAATCATGATAAAGGGGTGGTGAAGGCCATGAGTGAACGGTTTGGGATTCTGGGAAGGCTTCTTAGGAATAATGAAGGTGGCTTTAGGATAAGTAAGATCATGATAAGGTAGCATGAACGCAACAAGTGAATAGGCTGATGAATAGGATAACTCATGTCAAGATACTTGATGCTCATGGATATGTTCAACCTTGTCAAGATCAAAGGTGAAAGATGGAGTACGGATGAAAGTGAGATCAATGGTAGAAAGATGGAGGATATGATGGATAAAACTTACCCCCAAGTGTAGAGTGCAAGAGAGAGGAATTACGCATGATGCTTGTTTGTCAGGTTTTCATCATCGTACTTGTCCAAGATGCCACAAGAAGTGGTTTTCACCATAGGATGGATTTCTTTTCTTTTCTTTTTCTTTCTTTTTTTTTTCTTTTTTCTTTTTCTCTTTTTGGATGGACTCAAGCCTCATGATCTTTGTATACTCCTTGAAAATGTATGATATGATGTGCCAAGGCCACTG
The DNA here is from genome assembly GCA_027943335.1 of Chamaecyparis obtusa. Classification (NCBI taxonomy): domain Eukaryota; kingdom Viridiplantae; phylum Streptophyta; class Pinopsida; order Cupressales; family Cupressaceae; genus Chamaecyparis; species Chamaecyparis obtusa. Next base: position 106,703 of record BSBK01006942.1, on the reverse strand, counting down.
AAAGGTATGCTCAAAGATGTTGATATGGTGATGGAAAGGTGATATGGTGGATAAGGTAAAGGGTGGCTAAAGCTTTATGCAATGGATTGGATAAGGGAAATGGAAGGATGATGAATGAGAGGACAATAAGTCTTTCCATGTGTGGGCATGAAAAAGGGAATGGAAGGATAATGAATAGGAGGATAAGAAGTATTATCAAGATCAAAATTGATATAAACCTTGAAGGGTAGTGGAATAATGGAGGAAAAATGGGTGAAATAGCTTGAGACTTTGATGTAATAGAGGATATAGATCTTGGGACACAAGGACTCAAAATGGATGGATGAGATGGAATATGTTTGGGAGAATGTGAAGTGGAAGCTTTTGGAAGCTTGAATGTCAACTTTGATTTCTCTTTCATGTGTAAGTCCTTCAAAAGTGACTTGGGAATCCACACTTTCTTTGATTTTTCTTTCCTTTTGGATTCTTTAGAATGCATTTCTTTAATGAGGGATTTAGGAATCCACATTTTCTTTGATTTTTATTTTTGCTTGATGGACCTTTGTGGTCTCTTGAATATTTTTTTTTTCTTTCATTCACATGTCGATTAGATGGGACATGGTGATCTTCATACATAAGTGGATTCTTGGATTTCTGATTTTTATGTTGCACATCTAAATTGCTTCCAAAAGACTTGAGATTGGTGGATGAATAAGGTTGATATGGATGGTTCATATGGATGGTCTGATATGGAGGGTTCATATGGATGGGTGTTTGGTTTCTCAAGTATGTATGTCTTTGTTGATCTTGATAGGGTATAGGGTAAGTGGATTGTGGGATAGGGATGGTAAGAAAGGTTGATGGAATGATATAGGGACCCAATATAGATGGAAGATATGAAGGTTTAAACTTTGGAATATAGGGACCAAGGATGGATTTGGAGGATGTAGAAGGATGATGCTTATGCACAAATGAAGGTAAATGGGATGCGGGAGGGATATCAACATCTTTATTTTGAGCTTCATGGCCAAGGCTTTCATCTTTAGGATTTATTTTTGTACCAATAGGCTTATTTGTAGCTTTGATAGGAGTGACTTTGATAGGAGCAGTTGAAGCTTGAGGGGATTTATTCTTATGTGATGGATTAGGAATAATGGGATAGTTTTGAGGTAGATATGGAGGCTTATGAAAAGTGGATGTTGGGGTACTTTGATCTTGACAAGGATCTTTTGATAGCCTAGTAAGAATACTTTTCTTTTCTTTTTCAATAAGTTCATTAGAGATGGAAGGAATACTTTGATCTTGCTTAGGAGATGGATATGATATAGGAAGTGAAAGAATATGGGGTGCTTGAGATGGAAGTATATCTTCTTGAAAGAAATGGAAGAGTATGAAGGGTTCATCATGGGATTCTTGGGGTATGGGACATTGGTCAACTATAGGATAAATAGGAATATTATCTTGATCTTGATCCTTCATAAGATTTGTTTCTTTGCAATTTTTATTAGTTTCTTGACATGGAGCCACTTCTAAGGACAATGTAGGAGTTTGGATCCGCATGATGGATTCTTCAAGAGATGATGGATGTTCATTTGAAATAGGTACAATAGGCAATATAGCACATGAAGGCTTGGAGTCTATAACCTTTGAAGCATGAAAGAAGTTTGTAGCAAGATGTAGGTTAGCTCTGTTTGGATCTTTGTTTGATGGAGGAATATTGGATAGCTTTGCTTCTATATGAAATGGAGGAATGGTGGAATAGGTGAAAGCTATAAGAGGACCACTACTAGAAATGTGTTCATAAGTTTGATCTTGCTTGAGAGTAGTATCTTCATTAGATGAGTCATTAGGATTTTCAATTTCAATTATGTCATCATCAATAAGATTTTGGATTTTATGTTTCAACTCCATGCAATCTGAAGTTTCATGTTCATTATGTCTATGATATGAAAAATAGTTGCTCAAAAAGATAAAACCACATGAAGTGATTTGAGGCAACATGATGAGATCATTTTCAAGGAGTTTTTCCAAAGCTGATTCGTATGATTGTCCCAAAGGAGTAAATGATCTATCCCAAGGATATTTGGATGTATTTGTGTTTCTCAAAGAGTTGTCATATGATGAATATTGTTGAGATGGGACTAATTCTTCTTGATTTCCTTGATCAAAGATGAGATTCTCTTGATATTTTGAAACAGGTTCTTCATCAAATATTGGTTTATCATTAGGATATTCTTGATCAAATATAGGGTTTTCATGATATTCTTTTTGATCAAATTTTGTATTATCAAAGATATGGCATTCATGATGTTTTTCTTGATCATAGAGGTAAGGAAACAATGTTCTTAATAAGAATTGGTTGGATAATGTTTCCATTTCTTTTTCCATTTCTTGAATTCTTGTGAATAGAATATTCTTTTGAATTTTTGTTGTTAATTGATTTTTGGATCTTAATGGATGTTTTTTTTTTGTAATCAAAGACCTTCAAGCACAACACAATGATTTTATCAATTATCATAAGAAATTCTTCCAAGCAATCTACCTAAGGTCAAATTTGGCTTTTAAATGACTTTAATGAGGTAGGCTTGCTAATTTACTAAGGATTTAGTATGGATTCCATTCAAAATGGATCTTAAACTTTCATCCCCCAAGTATGTTAGGAGGCTTCCCACCACTGGTATGTTGGAGTTTTGTGCAATCCCGAAGGACTACTTGAGGAAGTTCAAAAATTTAAAATCCTTTTGTCACACACCCCATTAAGGATGTATGTGTTTTGTTTTATAGTGGGTTGGATTCTTGCAGCAAAAGCAAGCATATCCCACTTTTGGTTGTCCCTCTCACTGGCCCTTTTGAGGCAAATCTCAGGAGGCGAGCCCAACTAAAGATCTAGCATGGTATTCTCTGTAGGATGTTATTTTTTGTTTCTTTTTTGCATGCAATTTTTTTTTTTTTTTTTTTGGCACTTTTTAACAAACATACTTAACAAGGTTCAATTTCCAACCCACTAACTAATGAGAATCAAGTATTGCTACTCTTTTCTACAAACAAGGGGTTTTTCAATTAAGTGTTTGGTTTATTCCTTTAAGCTATCCAAATTACTATATTTTGAAAGGACAAAGCCACAATTTAAGCACACAAATCACCAAGTTTTAAGGCTTACCTTTCCTTGTAGCTAACAAAAGTTAGGGGCATTTTTGAGTTATCTCCATGATTTTATGCTTACCTTGGCTATAGTTCCTTTCCAATGTGCTTTTTTTCTCCAACAAGTTAGTCAACAAAGCCAACCAAAGTGAAGAAACCAAAGATAAATTTGAAGAAACAAAGACAAACTAAATTTTAAGCCTTACTTGTCAAAGCTTTGCCTTCTCTGTTGAATTTTCTCTTTGGATTTTTTACTTTTCTATGGTCAGACATCCTGCAGAGTTATGAAAATCATTTTACCACAGTCAGATAATGAAAATTTATAGTTTATGCAAAAGCGCTACCATAATGTTTAAAAGCGCTATTTTACTGCGTCAAAGCACTACTAATTTGATTAAAATCGGTGTTTTAACTCTGTCAGAAAATTTAAAAGTGCACAAATAACTAGCAGAAGTGCTACTGAAATGTTTAAAGGCGATAAAAATATAGTAAAAGCGCTCAGTAAAATATCAAAAGTGCTCAGTAGTCAGGAAAAATGCGCTATTTGTTTGTGCAAAAGCACTGTAATAATGATCGACAGATAATATAAAAATCAAAAGCACCGTTGATCGGAGCAAAGGTGCCCAAATTTATCGCAGAAGCGTTGAAACAGTGCTTGAAAGCATTGTTTGATCGTGTAAAAGCGTTGTTTAACTTGTCAAAAGCGTTGTTTCTTGAAAAAGCTGAGAGTTAAACACATGCAAATTTGATAAAAATGATATGAATCTGATCGTTTAATAAAGTGAAGCATTTTGCCCCATGGTGGGTGCCATTTTGTATACTAGGGAAAGTATCTTCATAAAATTAGTATTGACAATAATTGATATAAAAACTAAATAAACCATAATTAAGCAATCTATTCAAGCTAGAAATTGACAATTAAGCATCCTATGGTTCTCTAACTAAGAAATGTTAATGCAAAGCTCTCAGCAAGCTCCCATTAATGATAGTCCTAGAATGAGAAAGATAAATGATTAAAGCTAAAGCTAATTGCTTAATTCCAAATGCTCAATTAAATCTAAATTGCCTTTCTAAGCTCAAATTGCAAGAGGTTCAATGCAATTCTCAGATATGTGGTTATGAATTATGATGAATTTAGGCCTTCCTTTTATAGATTTTCCCAATGGTAGGGGGTGTAGTGTAGTTGATCATGATTAAGCCTTGGTTGAGTCCTTGGTTCCACCCTTTGAAGACAATGCAAAGTTTTTGTCCTCAAAGCTTGGGACAAGTAGACAAGATCAATGGACCAGATTCTCTTTCACTTTGAGTGATTGAGATTCAATTTGGCTTGATCCATGTGAATGCCTTTCTTTAAATCTCATTAGTTGATTGAATTTCCTCTCCTTTTGAGTTGTTGAGAGTAATTAAGATTTATTAATTGATTTAATTAATTTATTTAGCCATGTACCCCTTGAATGGGTTGAATTTGATTTAATCCAAGACTATACAATTATTTGATTTAATTATACTTTGATTTGATTGCATTTGATTAAAACACTCTCAATTTTGATTTATCTCGAATTAAGACTTGATTTTAATTTTGATTGGCTAATTATGCATTGTGATTCAATTACTTCAATTTTGTCCTTGACTTGCTTTGATTTGACTTGATTTATCATTTAATTATCTTTGTCCATTTTTAGGTGATTACAAGTTGTTCCCTATAATTCCACATGGAACCCCTTGAAATATGTAGAGGATGTTCATTTTGAGGCTCTTGCATCTATAAAAAATGAATAAGAAAGGGGAGAACTATTTCAAAAATATTTGGAAATAGAGAAGTCAACATTTCTTCAAATTATACAGCAGAAGCAACAAAACTGCAAAAGATTATGGATGAATAGGTGGTACTCGTCAACAAATAAGAAGTGGTTGATAAAATTATTCAATGCAAGATAGAGGACTAGAAAAGGTTCAGGGCATTAGTAGCAAGACTAGGAAAGGACACAATAGTGTTTTGTCAAAATATATGGAGTGATCACACACCTGAATCAAGAAGGAAAGATGAAGTTTTTTATTTCATTATTCTTAAATCATATTTTCACTTATATGAATCAAACTTGAATTTTTGTCTAGAAAATATTTTTCTTACATTAGATGGTATATTTATTTTTTATATTTTTTATTCTAAAAATATGACCCAAAAAAAATATCGTAAAGTGTATAATTATATTTCTTTGAAAAATTGCTGTTAAAAATAGAAATAACCTTATTATCTTGAAAAGTCATTTCTAACCCAAGAATTGTTAGAATTTGATGAAGAAAATCTATTCACCAACGTGGTGCAAGGATGTATTTAATTTTGATTGACTCTTTGTTTTTCTTTGTATAAGAATTTTCTTCGTCCTATTTACATTTGTGTATTTTAGTTTGTATTAATGATCTTCAAAATATCTAAAAAGAGCCATATAAAATATCCTTATCATAATTAATACTTTTAAAGTACAAAAAGTATTAATATTATCGTCTAGAGTTGAACACGAATAAGCTCAAACAAAATATTCTACCCCTTTTGCTTTTTTCCAATCATGTCCAAAAGAGTGGTGCCAAACTGCAATACTCAACAATATTCCTCTTTCATGTTTACTTTCATACGTGCCCATAACCTATGGCGATACGTAACGTCTTTTGCATAGCACGGTTTGACAAGCCTACTTAATATACGTATTCAATCAATTGTGGTAGCTTGAAAAGTTACCACCGTTTTCTAAACAAAAACATTATAACCTTATTCACTGCATCAAATGATTTTGATAAAGGTCGGTTTGGAAAAAAAATGATATCATGATGAAAATGATCATGAAGTTTTCGAGGGAGAAGTTGCATTATTATTTCTTTTAAAGATTAAAGAATGCTTATTTAAGAATAATGAGAAAGCTTAGATGTATTTATAAATGTTTGAATATTATTTTATGTAGATATTCTTTTTATGTTATTGTTAGATTTTTTTTGGTTGCATGTGTACTTATTTTTAAATAGTTTTATGTTCTTTTTAGATTTTATTAAAATGGAAAAATAAGAGTATTATTTTCTAACAAAATAAATTAAGATAAAAAGAATAAATATGTTCTAACAAAGGAAACACAAGAAAAATTAGACGAAATATAGATCATAAAGCTAAAATAAATAACACACTAACAATTGACAAAGAAAATACCAAAAACAAACATAAAACATAATAGAATAATCATCAACACCCTAGAAACTGAGAATAACCACCTAGATTTTATTAACGGACTTAATATAATTCCTCCAAATAGTCTCATACTTTTGTAACTCCTTAGTTCTCTCTTACACTCCAAAATTATTATTACTTTTGCAAGTGTCCATGTTTCCAAAATAGATTATATTGATTGTGTGTATATATGTATTATATGCTTGAACAAGTTGTTTTGTTGCATTTATATAATTCATATCTAAGTCTAAAGCTTTAGATTAAAAAAGAAAAAGAAAAATTCTAAAGCTTTAGGTTGAGGTTTCTTCAACTTTTATTGATTTTAACAAGTGGTTTAAGACAAGTTATTTTATAAGAAATAAATTTTATATCATTTTTTAGGTTATGAAAGGGTATCCTCGTCGATGTGGGTAAGGGCTCGTGCATTACACATGTCGTATAAATACTGAGTTTGGGGACTCGAACTTAAGACCACTACGAAGAAATGATAATACAGGTCTGATTACTGAGAGCGGAGGGGTGAATCAGTAGTCAATAAATTCTCTCATCTAAACTCTTTAAACTTTATGCACCAAAACATTCAACATCAACTATCATGAATAGAAACCTTCAAAACATGCATCCATAAATAATTAATCACACAATGAAGACACCATATTTTTCTTGTGGAAATCCAAATAGGAAAAACCATGTGTGCGGATTGGTATGAGCACTAAATCAGTACTCTTCTCGAATATGCCTAGTGAGGAGCTTGCCCGGTTAATGGTTTACAAAAGCATTGTTAGGTGCTACCCTATTAATGGATTTGCCTTAGACATGTTAGGATCTTTTCCTTGTTAGGAGCCGCCTTGTAAGAGGAATTTAAACATTCAATATGAATGCCACCTTGTTAGAGGATTTACAATAAAGATTTGTTAGGATCTACCCAATTAAGGGATTTCACTGTTAGAATGGTTAGAAAGAAACACATGAGATGATCTATGAAATTGCACCACCTTTGCATGATCGGATCCTATTAAGCTTTGAAACTCTTTGCCACACACTATAATATTTTCTGGCTTGATCACACTTGATTTCTTCACTTGCTTTGTCACCACACACTTCTGTAATTCTCGATCAACAACTAACTCCTTTTTCAGCTTTCCAATATATAGAGTTTCTTCCATCAGCTTGAAACAAACCCTAGATCTAAGATATGAACAATCCATATCATGTTAGGTAAGACATAATGTATCTAACAAGTCATAAAACATTTTTCTCTGAATATAGATTTCACCTTGGAAATTGAACCATCTTCAAAAACTATTTAGACCAAAAGAAACTTCTTGAAGAATCCTTCTCAAACTCATACCTTGGGTAATGTTATTTCAAGTTCACTTTCCACAAATCACAGAACTGCCTTACTGCTTAACTACAAACATCATTCATCCTATTGTCACTTCATATTTCTTCACCGGTTCACAAATCTTCATTACCTATTCAAGAACTCTGTCTTGTTTATCTATTCATTTCGTCAATATTGCTTCCAATCAATTAAGCCATCTTCACCTATCAAAATTATAAGTCACGATCCTCAACATAGTATTTAGAAATTGTTAACAACCATATCATATGAATGCTCCATCAAACACTTTACCAACTTGAGACAACATTCAAATCACTTACTATCTATCACTAACTATTTTAGCATTACCTGGTTTGATTCCATTCAAACATAACCAGATCAATTCTTCATATCAAATGTCATAGTTGCAAACTTAACATCACAATACATACGATAAGCTTAGATATTAGAATAGAAACCTCAAAAACATACTGCAACTCACGATGTACTCACACAATGTTTGGTAACATTCGGAAATAAATATAAGTCAATTAGTTGATATTAATGACAAACTCATAACTGATTCACCTATCACTAAATTTGTACCTATCTTCATCAATGCAACACTTAGCATCAATGGATCAGTTATGCTAACAATCTCCCCCTTTAGCATTGATGGAAACACTCTTAACTTCTCTTCTTAGAATCTCTTCTTCATTGAACCACTTCTAATTTCTTCTTGGCAACACTGTGTCTTTCTCATGACAAACCGCTTTTGTAAAATGTTTCCACTTCTATCTGTTTGCACCTCTGATTCTTCTTTAGTGTTCATACATATTCTCCCTTTATAATACATCTTCTCCATTGTATATATTCTCCCTCTGTATAATACATCTTCTCCCCATTTGACAACAATTCCAAAGTTGTCAAATCATTCAGTCCTCTAAGATTACACGTGACTATTCTTTTCTTGTTCTTCCCTCATCACTGTATTACAACATCATACTAAGACTTCTCCCCCTACGGAGTATTCCACCTCTACATCAATTCATACATATGATATTTTGATAAACATATATGAACTGATGCAATCAACATCACCTAATTAACTTCAAATAGGCCCGAATAACCCCTAATCTACCTCTAAGATACTCAAAGGCATCCTTTGGTAATGCCTTCATGAATATATCATCAACTTGTTCTCTTGTGGACACATAGAAAAGCCTTACCTCCTTCTCCTATACCTATTCTCTTAGAAAGTGATATTTTATGGCAATGTTCTTTGTCTTCGAGTGCATCACTAGATTCTTGGAGATGTTTATTGCACTAGTGTTATCAAAATAGATAACAACCGGTTATGTGACCTTCTCATGAATTCCCTCAAGAATCTATTTTATCCACATCACTTACTGACAATTAATAGAAACAACAACATACTCCACCTCTGCAGTATATTGTGAAATACAATTCTACTTTTTGCTAGTCCAGGAGACTAATCTTTCACCAAGAAAGAATGCTCCCCCACTTGTTCTCTTCCTATCATCAACATTAGCTGGCCACTATGCATCAAAAAAAACATTCAAAGAAAAATCTCTATCCTTACCATACCATAGGCCATAATTTCAGTTCCCTTGAGATATCTAAATATTCTCTTCACCACAACCATATGTGTGTCCCTTGGATTAGAGGAAAACCTTGCAATTATACCAACAACATGTGCAATATTTGATCTACTATGAACAACATATTGTAACTTATCTATCATGAATATGTATAGAGTTTCATTTACCTCTTTGGATTCATCCTCCTTAGATAGTTTGCAGCCTGTGACCATAGGTGTTCCCACTGGTTTGAGTCTTCCATGCCAAAAGTTTTCAAAATATCCTTCACATACTTGGATTGACTTATGTATATCCCTTTCTTCATCTGTTGTACTTGAAGACCAATAAAGAATTTGATTTCTCCTATCATTGACATTTCAAATTCTTTCCTCATTTCTTTTGCAAATGATCTGATCAATGCTTCATTTCCACCAAATATTATGTCATCAACAAAAATTTGAGCAATCAATATCCTGTCTTCAATTTTAGATTTTAAATATACATTGCTATTATCACTGGTTCTTGTGAAACCAATCTGAATAAAATAATCATGTAGCCTTTCATACTATGCTCTTGGAGCTTGTTTTAGTCCATACAATACTTTATGCAATTTACATACCATGTCTTTACCTTTTTTAGTAGCAAAACCTTTAGGATGTTCAATGTACATACTTTTTCTTCTAACACACCATTCAAAAAAGTAGATTTTACATCCATTTGATAGAAGTAAAAACATTTATAAGTAGCAAAAGCTAAAAGTATCCTTACACCTTCAGGTCTAGCAACAGGTGCAAAGGTCTCACCATAACTTCTAGTCCTTCTTCTTGTGCATACCCTTTGTTAACTGGTCCTACCTTATTTTTTATCACATTTCCATTCTCATTTAGCTTATTTCTAAAGATCCATTTAGTACTTATAACATTATTGTTAGTAGGTCTGGGTACTAAAGTCCATGTATTATTCTTCTCTATTTGTTCTAATTCCTCTTTCATAGCCTTAACCCAATCATTATCTTCCAAAGCATCTTTAACATTTTTGGGTTATAATTTAGATAATAGACAAGTGCTTTCCCTTACCTTACTCCTTGTCATCATTCCAACATTTTTATCTGCAATAATCTGATCTTGAGAGTGATTTAGTTTCACATACCTTGGTAGTATCGATTCTTCTCTTTGGTTACCTTCATTATCATTCACATGTTGTGGATCATTCACCAATTGGGGATTGTTCACCACCTCATTTATTTATGGTACTATATCTAGTTCCACTGGTTGAACATAGACAAATCTATCATAATATTCTGGTTCCTTCTTGATATATTCCTTGTTTTTCTCAAACAATTCATCAACTCTAACATTTTCACTTTCAATCATCTTGTTAGTGCTTTTGGTCAAACATTTATAAGCTTTACTTCTAGTAGATTATCCTATAAATATCCCTTCATCACTCTTAGAATCAAATTTACAAATTTTCTCATCCTTCTTTATGTAACACTTACTCGTAAATTTTTTAAAATAACTGAAACTAGGAGTATGACCATACTATAGGTCCTAGGGTATTTTATTTATACCTTTCTTAAGTTTTACCCGATTCAAGGTATAGACAACAATACTTACTGCCTCTCTCAAAAAGATTTGAGCCACTCCTTTTTGTATCAAAAGTATTCTTGCACAATCAATTATGGATATGTTCCTTCTCTCAACAATTCCATTTTATTGGGGTGTCCTCGGTGCTAACATTTGTTTCTTGATTCCATGTTCTTCACAAAATGTTTTGAACTCTTGTGAGGTAAACTCACCTCCTATGTCAGATATGAGTCACTTAAGTGCTTTAATTGTTTCTTTTTCAACTCTTCCTTTATACACCTTAAACATATAAAATGCATCATATTTATCCTTCAAAAACATAACAGACATCATTTTTGAGTAATCATCAACAAACAAGATAAAGTACTTGTCTCCATAGTAGCTCTGTGTTCTCATCAGTCCACACAAATCAATGTGTACAAGGTCAAGAATTCTCTATGATGAATAGACTTTACTAGTAAAGCTAGACCTAATCAAATTTCCCAACTAACACTCCTTAGACAACATTGTCTGGCTTAGCTAAAGAAGACATACCTCTAACACATCTTTGTTTACTGACCTTTACCAGATTATCAAAGTTAACATGGAAAAATATTTTATGCCACAAACAACAATCTTCAACTTTAGCAAATAAGCAATGTTTATTAGTAGAGTTCAATCAGAATAGATTACCTCTTTTGTCTTCACCAACAACAATCAACTGTCTAGAGTTTCCTAATATCTTGCAAACACCATTACTAAATTCCAATCTAAAACATTTATTATTCAATTGAGAAACACTTAACATAACATTATACTTTAATTCATCAACCCAATAAACATAATCACAATTAGTGTTTTCATTAAGTGCTATTGAACCTTTACCTCTTACCACACATGGAGAGCCATTACTGAATCTGACTGCTCTTCCATCATATTCCTTTATTGAAATAAATTTTCTCTTGTCACTAGTCATGTGATGTGTACAACCATTGTCTATTATCTAGTCATTGTTGCAATTCATACTTGAAATTAATACCTTTTCCTTATTAATTCCATCTGCACCAGTTGAGGGTTCTTCTTTGACTGGAACAAAAACTATCCCAAACTCTTCCTCATTATCTATTCCATCTAATTCTCCATCAATCTCTCCTTCTTCTGCTAGGTAACATGCCTCATTTTTTTTGTCTTTGAAGTTCCTAAATATCTTTTTCTTATCCTTCTTGTCATTTTCAGGACATCTAGATGCAATATGACCAATTTTGTTACATGCAAAGCATTTTAAGGGAAGTTTACCTTTGTACTTTCCTTTTCCTCCAGGTAATATCCTTGCTAGTAGTGCCTCCAACTCATCTTGATCTCTTTCCTCAGACAAAATAGAATCATAGTCACAATTTCCTTTAGAAGTGTTAGAGATTTCTTATCCTTTCCTTGATGGACCAATGGTTAGGGAAGCTTTGAATGAAAATTCTATTCTAGGCATAATGTTATCAAAATTACTTAGCTCAAAAGTAGTAAGCTTTCCAACCAAAGAATCTAGACTCACGTTTGTGGGATTAATAGATCTCAATTCTTCTATTATAGAGACTCTAATAGCATACTGTGGAAGTAGGATTACCACATCATCTTCATCAAGTTGTCCACCATATCCTTTGATTGCAACAAAAACCTCTTTTATCCTATAGCTATATTGTGCAATATTCTCACCTTCATGCATCCTCGTTTCATCATATTTACCTCTGAGGCTATCCACATTTTCTTTCTAAATGTGAATGCCACCGCCATAAATTGTTATCCTACATGTCTTTAGCATTATCCATATCCTTAATGTCTACAAACTCATCGTTAGATAGAACACTTACTATTTCTATCATTACAGAGTTATGCTCTAGCTTTCTCTTTGTTTGTTCATTAGTAAGGGTTCCAGGAGGTTGAACATACTAGGTTGTGAGATAAACCAATGTTTAAAAAAGCACCGTTAGGTGCTACCTGATTAAGAGATTTGACTTAGACCTATTAGGATCTTTTCCCTGTTAGGAGCCACCTTGTTACAAGACTTTAAAAATTCAATAAGAATTCCACCTTGTTAGAGGATTTACAATAAAGATATGTTAGGATCTACCCAGTTAATGGATTTCACTGTTACAATGGTTAGAAAGAAACAGATAAGATGATATGTGAAATTGCACTACCAATGCATGATCAGATCCTACTAAGCTCTGAAACTCTTCACCACACACTATCATATTTTCTGGCTTGATTGCACTTGATTTCTTCACTTACTTTGTCACCGTACCCTTCTGCAATTCTCGATCAACAACTAACTCCTTTTTCATCTTTCCAATATATAGATTTTCTTTCACCGACTTGAAATAAGCCCTAAATATGTGATATGAATGATCTAGATCATGTTAGGTAAGATACAAACCACGTCGTCTTTCATATAGATTTCACCTTGGAAATTAAACCATCTTAAAAAATTGTTTAGACCAAAAGAAACTTCTTGAAGAATCCTCCTCAAACTTATACCTGAAACAATGCGATGTCAAACACTTTCCACAAATCATAGAACTACCTTACTACAGTCACTAAAAACATCACTGATCCTATTGTCACTTCGGATTTCTCCACCGGTTCACAAATCTTCATTACCTGTTCAAGAAATCTATCTTGTTTATTTGTTCATTCTGTCAATACCACTTCCAGTCAATTAAGTCATCTTCACCTATCAACATTATAAGTTGTGATCCTCAACATAGTATCTAGACATTGTTAACAATCATATCCTATGATTGTTCCATCAAATACTTTATCGACTTGAGACAACATTCAAATCACTTACTATCTATCACTGACTGTTTTAGCAGTTACCTAGTTTGATTCCATTCAAACATAACCAACTCACTTCTTCATATCAAAAGTCACAGTTACAAACTTAACATCACAATACATACGATAAGATTAGAATAGCAACTTTAGAAACATACTACAACTCATGATGTACTCACACAATGTCCGATAATATACTGAAAATAATAAGTCAATCAATTGACGTCAATGGAAAACTCATAATTAATTCACCTATCATTAAATCTGTACCAATCTTCATCAGTGCAACACTTAGCATCACTGCATCAGTTATATTGACAAGAAAACCCACTACCCAAGCCAACTCACCTACCTATCATGAGCTTAAATTTTATATCATTTTACTATAGAACATAAGATTATTTATAGTGAAAATCAATCTAAGTAATAAAATTAGCATTTTAGTGTTTTAGATTTGAAGGTATGTCACCTATTTCTCATATATAAACATTTTATTTTACTTTTCCTTTATAAATGCAATTTCATCTCTTATCCATTATAATGTGGCATTTTAATTTCTATGTTTTATTTTTAAATTATCTTAAAACACTGATAATGCCAACTTTTTATCACCTTAACTTCATGATTCTAGAGAAGATTATCTTTGTTTTTACATTCATTTTTCTTAGCTCTTTGTCAACCATGTACATAGTATATGTATTATTTTTATTTTCATTTTCATTTTTTCTTTTAACTTTATGTTTTGGGCCATTATTACTTTGAAAGATACGAAAGATTGTTTTACTTATAACAACATAGTCAACAATGCTACATGGTATTGGAGTGCATATATATTTTTTAATAGTTAAATTTTTAATGCCATTGAATTAGTGACTACACTTTTCAAGACACTGTGCACAATTCATATTTTTTATTATCTAAGAACTAAAATTATTAATGCTTTTGCATGATATAAATAATCTGTGTTTAACTTTTCCTTCACTTCTAGATTCCAATAGCGATCATGATATGATATTGATTGGTTGTTGCCATATAAGTAGCTTGAAATGTGAAATATACACACATATGAAAGTAAATTATTTTTATTGTCAGATGATATCAATTGGTTATAATTTTTCAACTTTATTTTCTTTCTAATAACAAGAAAAACAAAAAAATACAATCTAAATTTTGCAAAACATAAGCTTCATAAGTATGGATCTTTCCATTCCCCCACAAATTCCAATAGAGATTAAGATATGATATTGATTGGTTGTTACACATAAGTTACATGCAATATGCGTACATATAAACATAAGAAAATAGATATATTTTTTGTCAAATGTTATCAATTTGTTGTAATTTTTTCCTTCTTTTTTAATACTAAGAAAAACAAAAACTACTACCTAAATTTGACAAAAGCTAAGCTTCATATTAGTCATACTTGTGTCCATCAATTATATATGAATATGGTCATCATACCATGCATGGTTACTTAAAAAACTTGTTAGAATGTCATTTACTTGCAAATAAATGTGAGCCACTATATTTGGGAACATCAATCCCCATGAAACACAATTGTCTAACAAAGCTCATGAGTCTAATCACATTGATTTACACAATCTCATATTAAAAAACACACTCCACTTTTCAAGCCACTTAAAAAAATATTTTAAATGATAGGTAGACTTACATGCAAGACTTGTAAAGGCCATAGTACAAAACTTTGCCTTTGCCCCTAGATTCGGGTGGATATTAAGATATGGTATTGATTGGTTGTTGTCACATAAATTGTATGCAATATGTGTACATATAAATTAAAAAATAGATTTATATATGATATCAATTGGTTTTGATTTTTTTTCTTCATTTTTACCAATAAAAAGACAAAACAAAAACTACAACCTAAATTTGGGGAAAGCTAAGCTTTATATTCTAAATAAATAATCACTACATTTAGAAGCATCAATCTCTATGGAACATAATTGTGTTGTCTAACAATGATCATGAATGTAATCACATCAATTTACACCTATCTCATATTAAAAAATGCACCATATTTTTCAACACTTCAAAAATAGTCTAAATGACAAATAGACATACATTTACATGATCAAAAGCAAAGAAAAATAAAAACTGACAAAAACTAATATCCATTAACTATATATGCATATGATTTCAAACATACATTCATATCACACATGATTAGTCAAGCTCAAAAGCTTGTCTGAAAATATCATTTATTTTCAAATAAATATAAGTCATTACATTTGAAAACATCAATCTCCATGAAAGGCCACAGATCATATAATTGTCTGACAAAGATCATAGGTTGAAACACGCACTACATTTTTCAACCCACTTCACAAATATTCTAAAGGAGAGGTAGGGTAAGCCCACAGATGGAATAGTTTGGAGCTTCGCCCTGGCCCTTAGATTCCAATAGAGATTAAGATCACAGTGTGCTGTTTTCAATAAGATAAGTACCGAATCTGTACTCATACCACTGTTGTCTTGTTTCCTTTTTGCATTGCATGCATGTTGTTAGTGTCATAAGTGTGTTTTAGGGTGGGAGAAGAGGAGAGGTTTTTGGGCATCGTCAACGATGGAGGTTAGAGCTTTGGCCCATAAATATTGTGCAAACAATATAAAAAGAAGCATTGCCTGCCAGCCAGCCAACCAATAACAATCTGGTGGACATGGAAGAATCTCGGGTAACGCGTCGTGGTGCAGTTGCTTTTAAAAACTCAAAGATGCTCTCGCGTCCTACTAAACAAAAGGAACAGTTTGTCCTCTATTCCTCGTTCAGAACCCCATTCCAATCTTTTTATTCCCTCAAAAAACCCTTTTTTTTCCCATTGTCATACCCACTACCTACTTATACCTGCTCACTCAACTTGTAACTCGTGACAGGGAGAAGAAGAAAGAATGATCGGTTGGAGAATGTTAGCAGTGTGGGCTAATATGTTGGTGTCTCTGGTTCTAGGTTTGGCTATTATAGGCTATATTGCTTGGGTGAAGTGGAAAGTGAAGAATGGAGAGAAGGGTCGTACATATCGTCTTCCACCAGGAAGCATGGGCTATCCTATAGTGGGAGAAACTTTTCAGTTCTTTGCTCCCAACAATTCCTTTTCTGTGCCTCCCTTCATCCATGAAAGGAAACAGAGGTAGGCACCTGTCACCTCATCCTCCTTTGCTTGCTTGTGCTCTTTTCTTTTTTGCTTGCTATGATCATTAGGATTCTGATCAAGATTTATGATAGAAAACTTGATATCGAAAAAAAAAATGAAAACATATATTAAGGATGTAATTCTTGATCTCTGTTTAATCTTATGGATGTCATTTGATTACATATTAGTTATGAGTGGAATAGATATAGGTATGTAGTCAAGATGTCTTTTACTTACTGCGATCAATTAGGATTCTAGTTAAGATTCATAATAGAAGAGCTAATATAAAAAAGAACTGGAAAATTATCATGGATTCTTGATCTTTTAGACTGTTTGGTCTTTTATTTGATCACTGATTAGTAATATGGATGGATTTCTGTTCAAGACAATATAATGCTTTTTACTTACTATGATCAAATAGGATACTGGTCAAGATGATATTGAAATGAACTTGAAAAAATATATTAAGAATGTGATTCCTGTTTTCTTTGATTATTTGGACTAGTGAATGTCATTAAAATTCTTTTATTTGATCATTGATTAATTATAGAAGTGGAGCAGATATGGGTCAAGACAAGATAATGTTTTTACTTACTATGATAAATTAGAACACTGATCAAGATGATATTGAAAGAATCTTGAAAAAATATATTAAGAATCTTAGACTGTTTGACCTAGTGAATGTGATTGAAATTCCTTCATTTGATAACTGATTAGTAAGATGGGTGTGACAGATATGGGTCTGTGTTCAAGACAAGCATAGTGGGAAGAACAGTGGTGGTGTGCACAGAGGCTGAAGATAATAACTTTATATTTCAGCAGGAAGGGAAGTTATTCAGGAGTTGGTACCCAGAGAGCTTCACCCAAGTGTTTGGGGAACAGAACGTGGGGTCTTTGCATGGCTACATGTACAAATACCTTCGCAACATGGTGCTCACACTGTTTGGCCCAGAGCCCCTCAAACACAATCTTCTCCCTCAGATTCACCAAAACCTTCTGTCCAAAACAGCCCACTGGAACCACACTGTTCTCGACATTAAAGAAGAATCTGCCTCTGTAACTAACTTTTTTTTTTTTTTTGGTTTCCTGTTTCCTTTCCTTGCTAACTCTCTCCTACTCTTTTTCTTACCTCGCGAATTCTCCTGCTTGGTTTTTGCCTTGTGCAGATCATTTTTGAATTCACTGCCAAGAAGCTGATCAGCTATGATCCTTTAACAGACGGTGGACTTAGGAAGAACTTTGATGCATTCATTCAAGGCTTGATATCGTTTCCACTCGACATACCTGGAACTGCTTATCATCGATGCTTAAAGGTTGGTTGGTTGCTTTTGTAATTGTCATTGCCAATCGATAAAGCCTTGCTTAAAGTAACATTGCCAACAGGGGCGCAGCAGGGCGATGGATAAATTAAAGAAAATGCTTGCCAGGAGAAGAGAAAACCCGAATCTTGGAAATACTGATTTTTTCGACTACGTGATTAAGGACCTCAGAAAGAAGGGGACGCTGTTAACTGAAAACATTGCCTTGGATTTGATTTTCGTTCTTCTGTTTGCCAGCTTTGAGACAACCTCCCTTGCTGTCACTCTAGCCCTTAAACTTTTAACAGAAAACCCAAAAGTATTAAAGAAGCTGCAGGTACAGAAGCAAGTTTGAAATCAAATCAATTGATGCTTAGGGTGTATTGTTTAAACCAAATTATTACAAGTTACGCAGTCAATGTTTAGAATGGGTCGTTTAAATCAAACCAAACAAATAAAAAATGTGGTTTAAACTAAACCAATGCATGCTAGATGATACAAATTTCTTTATGCAGGAAGAACACGATGCAATTTTAGGAGGGAAGGAAGACAAAGAATCCGCACTCACTTGGACAGAATACAAGTCCATGAAATTCACCTCCAATGTATGTCACACCCAACCTTCACCTCTTCGCTCTCATACCATCAATCAGAACTTAATAATGAATTGTTTAAACGTGTCCACAATGCTACTCTAAACCTGAGGTTTTTCATAAGAAACTTCTTCTCGGTGACAATTTAGAATATGTCCGCAATGCTATTCTAAACCTTGGATTTTTCCAAAGAAGCTTTTTCTCAACGACCCACATGGATTGTGAAACCTTACTTACCTTGTTAACTTGAATGATCATGTTTGTCTAATATAGGTCATAAACGAGACAATAAGACTCGCTAACATTGTCCCGGGGATGTTCAGACAAGCGATGAAGGATGTTCAGATTAGAGGTATGCCCACATGCATCTAGATATACATGTATTTATATGTATGTGGGAATGGAAATTTAATGCGTTTTGTGATATGTGGGTGCAGGATATAGTATTCCAGCAGGATGGACGGTGATGGCGTGCCCCACAGCAATGCACTTGGACCCTCTTGTCTTCTCAGATCCGCTCTCCTTCAATCCATGGAGATGGCAGGTGAGTCGACACTCTAATGTATTGCAAAACCTTTTCTACTCTTTCCATGCTTGAGATCCAACAAACTACTCCAGTACAGGATGCAGAGGATTCCAGCTCAATAATTGCCAAACACTACGCACCCTTTGGAGGTGGAATGAGGTTCTGTGTTGGGACGGACTTCACCAAGCTCTACTTATCTCTGTTTCTCCATTGCCTTGTTACTCGATACACGTGAGCCCAGTTAACCAATGTGTTTTTCTTATCAACAACATTCTTCTTCTTCTATGAATTTCATCATGTACTGCCTTTTACCAAGTATTGATTTAATCTGCGCAGGTGGAAGGCTGTGAAAGGAGGAGAGATTTTGAGAACACCGGGCCTCTCCTTCCCCAATGGATATCACGTTCATTTCCACTCAAAATCAGGCCACCCAAATCTTTCTTAGGCAACAGCCATGAGTGGCACATTCCAAACATGGAATTTACCACAGACACACCATTGATTTCTAGTTGTAAATAAGCACAGCGATTGCAATGCCTCGCTCAAGCCCACAAAAAGACTTGTGGAATCCAAATCATAATATCCGGCTGATCAATAATTTAAGAGAAATAACGATTACCAATGAACTACGTGGTGTACGAAATGCTGGAAATATAAAAATAATGTACATATTTAATTCCACTTTAGATCTCAGCGTTTGTATGCCTGGAATTTGTTTTATGTTCAGTAAGTTTTATACTTGTAATTTTGAGCGGAATGTTTGATAAATGAGATATATGGACAAATGGCATTATTTTAATTAAAGTTAGAAGTTTGTTGTTATTTTTTAAAGAGATAAAAGTTTTTTATGGTGAGGTTATAAATGGAGAATCTCATTCTCATTTAAATATTTAATAATAGCATTTCAAGGGAGTTTCAATCTTGACGGCAAGAACAACAATATTACAATTTAACAACCATCACATCATGCCAATATGAATAAGTATGTTGTTATTATTATCTACTTACTTAATACACATTATTTTGTGTACCTACTTCTTATCCCTTTTCACATCTTCACACACTTTAAACATTCACCTTATTCACTTGTTTGCCACTTCTATGCTCACACCTATTCCTATCGGCATATGTTATTTAGTGTGACCCGACCTCGTTTTAGGGACAAGGCTACTTGGCAACTCCAAGGTTATATTTGAAATTACTAAGTTGTCCTATCCCAATTTTTAAAATTCATATGTGATTGACTTCCCACCTGAGACTAAAGACAAGTTTGGATGGTATGTTTTTTTGTCCTTGTATTTAAAATCATTCAATGTATCTGTTTTAATCATTTGATCATTAATAGATTAATCATTTTCTTACACACTTTAATTGGTGGTCTAAAAGGAATCTAACTTTGCAAAATTATTTTATGATCACTTGCATAACTAAAAAATGTTATCCTTCATTTTGTCTACTCTTAAGGTGACCTAATTCCTAGGTGGATTTGTAGGGAAAATCATAAAATAGTTGATAATCTATAGGTTATAGAATATGCAAATGAAATCAGAAGCTAGAATCACAAGACACATTTGAAAGATGCATACGAATCTGAAAAAGGACATGTATTGCATTAAAAAGGATATATATCCAATGACATGTACACAATATAGATGTTCTAGTTGGTTCTTATTTTCATATGCTTTGTAAAATTATTTAAGTATTTATAGGGTCTTAACTAGGCACTCATAATATATCAACAAGTATTACATTCATATGGTTTTCTATATTGTATGGCCAAGGTGATGTCAAGGGTCAGATCTACACAATGTTAATTCATAGACATGACCATGTAGTGTGGATGCAACCAGGTGTCTAATGTCTATGGTAATAATTAATCTAGATATGAATTCCATTTGTTCAAAATGTTGGCATATGTATCCATATCAAAGATCATAATATGTGCATGAGTGGTGCTAAAAAATGGTGAACATAAAATATATGTGGATTTACTAGGATAATATTGCACATATGTCTAGAGAGCTACTATTGTATGCATTGAATCAAGTTGAGCATCTTGTAAATGAGATAGAAGAGATGGAGCTTGTAATTTTGTATTATTTACCCCTTCTTTGAAAGAAATGGTTCCCATTGCATTTGTTTTGACATATGGAAATTATGTATGGAAAATTTGTAGGTTATACTACTTCGTGCAAGTATGTGTCAACATGGTGTTGATGATCTCCATTTTCACAACTAGATTGACATGAAAATGATCCAAGATTATAGGATTTTGAGATTGTTCTAGCTCTAGAAGTACAAGAAAGTATGTTTTAGTAGTTCCAAACTGAATATGGGACTAAAGCCTAAGTATTATGGGACATTAAGAATAACATAATTCTCTTCAATTACGCACATGATGATGTAAAGACCATATTGTAGGGGCTTGATCTTGTAGTAAGGAATCTTAAAACATTATTTCTAGAAATGAAACCATTTAACTTGTCACCAATTTGAAAAGTGTATGGTGTGCATGATGAGTTTCATAGCACTCTTTGAAATTCTACCATTGGTGTAGACATATCTATTAATGTTTTTTAGATATCCTTAATTTTTTGACTGGAGTATTATCCTTCATCCACTTCCCACTTGTATGCACGTTTCTTGTTGATTCTAGTAGTGCACATAATAGGGTCTATGTCTAAACTGGGAAAGATATGTACCCTTGTCACTTGTGGATGTTTAGTCCCTAAGGTGTACCATGTATTATTGACCATCTCTATTTGGATACGAGTCTAATCATAGAGGGTTGTATATAATTTTGTTTATTGTCCAACATGGTCTAGAGAGTTTACCAAAAATTCTAACAAATCTTAGGTCACACTTAGAGATTATGCAAATTGAGAGCTAGAAATGAATCCACTTAAAGAAGACTCTTCGCATTCAATACACTGATTTTCTTCTTAAAAGAAGCCATGATGACCATCTTAAAGAAACCTATAAACCATTATAAACATAAAATTATTCATGTACTTGATGGTTGAGAATCCACTGAGGAAATACATATCAATTTTATCATCTTAAAATGGAAGCACTTCCATCTTGATAGGTTTAGCACCCTCTTTTAGTACATTTATCATGATAGACTTGCATTTAGGATGCATTATGCACTTGATTCCTTCATTCTAGGTGAAATTAGGGTTAGGATCTCGAGGATTCTCCTTAATTTCCCTCTTCCATTTCTCTAATTTCTAGGTAGGACTTAGAAATAGGTCCTCTTGGCTCTCATTATAATCATCATAGGATTTTGTGCCTCTCCCTGTTACTCTGCCCTATTCTAACATCATTTCTAGGTCTCCGGGCATCCCCGAGACCTCCTGTTTTTTATTTTGGTAGGATCTGGACCCTTGGGTCAAAGATGAGGTCGTCCCTGACCTAGGTTGAGGTCTAGGTTGTCCCTGACCTAGGCTAGAGATGAGGTCATCTTTGACCTCCTTCAGGATTTGTTTCCCCTTTTCAAAATTTGGTCCTGGAGGGCCCCGAAATCAATGTCGGGCCTTCGGATCCGAGTGCGGGAAGGTTTTAATTTAAAATTCATTTAATTCTTTTCCTCCTTAGTTGGTTATTGTGATTAGACCATAATTCAAGGTGAAATTTGAATTATGGATCCTCACATTACTCTAGGAGCCTCACCTTGAAACCTCTATATAAAGACTCTCATTTGCCTTCATTTTCACCAAGCAATTTCATGATCAAGTATCCATCACGTGGAGACAACACAATTGAACAAGCAATCAATGGTGAAGTGAAGATGCAAGATTGCAAGAGGATGATATAGAAGATCAAGCCATTGTTTTTGATTAAGGTAAAAGCGGGCTTTACATGGACCCGAAACCAGTTACAAAAAAGCATAAAGATAGAGCATTAATGTTTTCAAAATGAAACACTTGTTGGAAAGTAAAAGCAAGGACCAAGAACCGCACAGTTCAAAAGTAGAAACAAAAAGAAAAATAAACTACAAAACAACTACCAACAAGAACTAGCTAATTGGGTAAAAGTTCGGAGTTGGGGGTCAATTCTGCGGAAGTCCGTGGGGGAAGAAAATTAGGAATACAAAACGGGCGCCCGTTTAGGTTCGGGAGCCCGATGCACTTTCAAAAATTGGGCACCCATTTAAAAATTGGGCGCCCGTTTAGGATCGGGCACCCAAAGCAAAACGGGCGCCCGTTTTGAAAATCTATATATTTTTTTAAAACAAAATTCTTATCATTTTCATCACCAACAAAAATGGGATCACATTTGGTACAACTCGGGTGCCCGGTTTAGCTTCCCCTGTCGACCCCATCTGCCATTTTTTTCATCTTCTAGGTACGTACTATTCTTTTTTATTATTTTTTTACGATTTTTGTCATTAAAAATTATAGTTTCAGGTTATTTTTAATTTAAAAACATAGTTTAATGTTATTTTCAAAATTATTACATACATTTAATTATATTTTATCTTTCAAACTTGTAATTCTTTTTTATTTCAATTTACTTTGTAAATTATTGTACTAAAGTAGAAAACTGGTAAAATTTAAGTATACAAAATTGCATTACAAAACCCTACATAGAAAACCAAAACCCTAGGTAATAAAACAAAAATGTAAACCTAGATAAAAAATTAATTTACGAAACCCTAAACTTAGAAAATCAAAATATAAATTTAGAAAACCAAAACATATATTTAGTTCAAACTAAAACATAAATTTAAAAATACACACACACACACACTCTCTCTCTCTCTCTCTCTCTCTCTCTCTCTCTCTCTCTCTACGTACTATTGTTTTTTATTATTTTAGAAAACCAAAACTTAGAAAATCAAACTATAAATTTAGAAAACCAAAACATAAATTTAGTTCAAATCAAAACATAAATTTAGAAATTCTCTCTCTCTCTCTCTCCTCTCTATGTACTATTGTCTTTTATTATTTTTTTTATGATTTTTGTCATTAAAAATTGTAGTTTCAAGTTATTTTTAATTTAAAAACATTGTTTAATATTTTTTTCAAAATTATTGTATAAATTTAATTATATTTTATCTTTCAAGTACTTCTTTTTTATTTCAATTTACTTTGTAAATTACCGTACTAAAGTAGAAAATTGGTAAAATTTAGGTATACAAAATTACATTACAAAACCCTACATAGAAAACAAAACCCTAGGTAATAAAACAAAAATGTAAACCTAGATAAAAAATTAATTTACGAAACCCTAAACATAGAAAATCAAAATATAAATTTAGAAAATCAAAACATAAATTTAGTTCAAACCAAAACATAAATTTAAAAACTCTCTCTCTCTGTGCCTCTCTCTCTCTCTCTCTCTCTCTCTCAAGTTTTGATTATTTAAGTCATTCAAGTTGTAAGGTAAAATATATTTTACAGTATGTTAATTGTAAATTATCATGTTTTTATTTGTATGCAGATTGGCAATATGGATGATTTTCACATTGATGAGCTTATAGGTCAGCATGCACCACCACCACCTCCTCTACCTCCCCCTGCTCCTCCCCCTCCCCCTCCCCCTCCACCTAGAGAGCTCAGAGATAGTATTAGGAGAAATGTAGAGGAGATCATGAGAGACATAAACATTATTAGGAATGATCCCTATCCGTTTGTCCAACTACTACGCCTTGCAAATAGCATGCAAGGCATAGTAGATTCCATACAGACATTAGACTACGAGATTGATAGTTTTGAGTCTTGGAGGGAGTCTATGCGTGTATATTATGCTGATGGCCTCTCTTATAAAGAGGTTAATAAGTTAAAAATTACAAAAAATGATTTGGCACGCTATTTTTTGAACCCTACAACGGGTGAGCAGATAGTTGGCAAGAAGCCACGTATTTCGATTAGATGGTGTAGACACCCCGACATAGCAGAGCATTTTTGGGAGCGGTGGTGGATGGTATTTGACTAGCCACCACACACTAATCATGAGGTCCCACTTTATTTTTTGAAGAAATTATGGGCTGAGTTTGAATTGGGTAAGAAACCCAATTGTTTTGACATGAGAGCATTTTAGGGGGTTGGCCCCGGCATGCCATAGGATAGGCCAGGGGCCAAATTGAGTGACATAAGTAGAAATCATGTGCGCAATGAGCCCCTTGTTCCTCTTCCATCTCCTGTACTTCCTGCACCTATCTATCATCGAGCAGTGCAGTCATCTCTTGGTTCTTTGAGTGCCCTTACGAGCAATTTGTTACAACACATGACCTAGGTGAGGACTGCCCCCAGCATAGCACATGTTTGCACTAGTTGTGGGGGTATATGTAGGGGTCCCCAGTTTAATCTTGATGCTGCCCATGCTGCCCATGGTGGATATGGTGATGATGTTGGTGGTGCACATGGTGGATATGCCGATGATGATGATGGCACACATGGTGATGGCGCACATGGTGGATATGTTGATGATGATGATGGCACACATGGTGATGCTGGAGATGGTATCTCATCATATGTTGATTTACTCAATGTAGATGATGATCATCCCGCACAGGTAAATTTAATTATATAATTTAAATATAGTGCAATATTAAATTTCTTATTTATACAATTATGAGCCATAACATGTGGATTTTTTGGTGAACAAAGGAGGGTTGACCCTCCAACATTCATTAAAGCCATCATCATATGACATCGACACCTTGACATCTCGGTGCTCCATTCACGGTATGCACTTTGATCTTGATACATTTACACTTTAAATAAAATAAACTTTAATTGATAATGTGTTTGACATATTTTTGTGATTTTGTAGGGTCTCTCATGTACCACCGAGACTGGTAGTCCTTCATTCTCTGCCCCACCAGTCACCGAGAGTCAGCTGCATATACCTGTAGTATGTTTTTCATTTATTAATTTTAAGTATTTGTATCTTACTAATTTATGTACAACTTTGATTCACACTTATTTTTTTGTAATTGTAGGCTTTTGGATTGTCTCATGTTGCACATTCACATTTACATCCTGACTCATCAGTGACATTAGCTACGTGTCACACACAGGTAATGTACACATGTTTTTATTCCATATTTATATATACTTTATAATTTATGTATATATGTACTATAAGTTTGCTTAATGCTTTATATATGTTATTCAGGTCGACACCACCATGAGTCTTGGCATGGCTACATGATTAAGCCAAATGCATCCATTGACACTATCCTTTGAGGTGATGATTAATTTAAGTAATTTTTCAATGTCCTGTGTGTATCTAGATCTTTTTCAATGTCTTGTGTGTATCTAGATCTTAGATGATTAATTTAAGTAATTTTTAATTTGTACTTTAAATGTTTTTACAGGACTTGGCTTCATCCACTTTTCATGTAGTTGAGGATGAGGGTACTCGAGACCAGACAGAGTAGGATGAGGGTACTCAGGACCAGACAGAGCCAGATGAGGGTACTCAAGACCAGACAGAGCATGTTGATGCATTGCAATCCTCTTCACGGTGAGTGAAGAGGACTGTAGATCAACTAGATGAGTAGAGTTAGATTATGATGACTATTTGGACTATTTGGACTATTTGGACTTGTTCATTTTATTTTTGATGACTATTTGGACTTGTTCATATTATTTTTGATGACTATTTAGACTTTTTTTATGATGACTATTTGGGCTTGTTTAGACTTGTTCATATTATTTTTACTTGTTGTTAGAGTAGGATTTGCATTATATACTAGTCCACTTGTTATCATATATTGTACTTGGACTTGTTTTTAGAGTAGGACTTTGTTTTGTGATTGTATGTATATATCATGAGTTGATATGATGGACATTATGATACATGTAAATTATTTCAGGACTTGTTATGTTATTTATCTTAATCATGAGTTGTTATGTAATTTATCAATTTATCTTAATCAGGACTTGTTATGTAATTTATCAATTTATCCTTAAAAAAACATCTATCTAACAATGAGATCTATTAATTCATGTGTAATTGATCTAAGTACAATATCTAGATACGTGTTACAAGTAATATGAACACTTTGATTGACTATAAAAAAAATCATCTAGATCTAACAATGACATCTATTAATACATGTAATTGACAAGAACAATATGGATGTTACAAACTTAATAACTATTAAACAATGAGATCTATTAAGTGAACATAATCTGACTAATGTGCATAGTTTAATATTTACAACAAAATTAGGTGAATACAAAGTTATGAATTTAACTTTTAAGTATAAACCCAAAATTGTACGAATACAAGTGATCTTAAATTATAAACCCAAAATTAGTTCATGTGATCTTAAATTATAAACCCAAAATTGTACGAATACAATTTTGAAATAGACGTCCTGCATCATAAAAATAAACATGCTGAAATGTTAGAATTTATAAAAGTTCATTTAAAGTTAATTTTAATTTTAATTTCAAATCTATATCTCTAAATTATAAATTATGACACTTCAAAGAAGACATGTAGAAAACATATACAAATATGACAATTGAACAAAAACTTACATGTATAAATTTGATTCAACCTAATGTACCATCAACATTCTCTCTTTTCTACAATGTAGATCTATGTTGTTCCTGACATCCTACATCATCAAAATAAACATGTTGAAATGTTAGAATTTGTGTACTTGAGTTTATTTAAAGTTAATTTTAATTTAAAAGTTAATAAGACAATTGAATAAAAACTTACATGTATAAATTTGATTCAACCTAATGTATAAATTTTGATTTTTCCTCAAATTTGAGTTGCTCTCTACAAAGGGCTCTCTTAACACATGCACCAGCACCATCATGTTCTGCCTTCCCATGTCCAGCCTCAAAAAAACTCTAGATATGTTGGATATTTATTTTCTTGTGCATCCTACTCAACCAATAAAACATTCTAGCATTCTTGAATTGTCCTGTGCAATTATCTGACCATATTAGATGTTGTGTTATATGAATTTCTCTCTCCCTTAAATTTTCATAAAAGGTATTAAAGCAATATTGGACAAACTTCGATGAGTGTAACTTATTATCACTCATATAGAAATGGTACTCTCTCAATATTTTTTGATCCTCTTATGTACTATCAGGTGCATGTCTATAGACAATATGAACAAAAATTATTACTTGCACTAAATTATAATATTGTGGTTGGATCTCATCTTGTGGTGCAAGCGTGTAGTTCTCTACAAAGTCAACAACTGACAGTATACTACCAATTGAAAATGTATTCTTGCATATGCGAAATTGTCCATCAAGCCATCTAGAATTGTGAGTGTTTCACATATTTAGGTACGACCTTACTCTTGAATTCATTCATAAAAGCATTAACACTAAGTTTTTCAGTTATTAGGTCACACCATTTTCCAACTTTGCCATCCTTCAATGGATACTCAACAGTTTTAAATCTTTGTACATCAACTAATTATTGTCCAAAATCAAATGAAATAATTTCATGCAAACATTTATCTAATAATGTAAGATTGCCACATACATCACATATACCAGAAACACATGCATTCAAAAGATAAAATTGCTCATTAGGTGGGTTACAAAACAAATTTGATATAAAATCTTTTACAGTTTCAGGTGGTATAATTATACCACATTCCTACAACATTTCATTAGTATGCATAGTAGAATGTATAGATCGAAAAATATCATAATGATAACGAAATTGAACATGAGTTTTGCAACAACAGGTGATTCTTTCTTTGTTAATCCTTACATACCATGGTTTACATTTTTCAAAAGATCTTTGACTAATATTAATAGTTAACACCTTATCATCCACAAATTTTTTTTAGAATTCTTTTTGAGTCATATCTAAAAGGTGTTTTGGATGTGGATCACAAACTTTTGAACTGACTCTTAATTTAAGAACATCTCTGGCATTAGGGGATACTCTTGTATTATCGTGCCAAAATTTTTCAATCAAAGTTTTGAATTCACCAGTAAGTTTCATGTCAGACCTTGGGAGTCTGCCACTGAAGGTCCATAAATGGTTTGCTAGATCACTTTCAAAGTTAAGTCTTCTCTTTACAACTCTTGTTAAAGTTTTACAATTAATATTAAGATATCCACTTATGTTTGAAATCATTTTTTTATCAGTAGTAGTTTTGTTTACTAAAGCTATTGTTATTGCTCGGTGTGCCACATTACTATCTTTAAAATGAATTTTCTTTCCAATTGTGTCAAAGGCACTAGCAACAGTTGATACAACTTGTTTTAGAGACTCATCCTTCTTCTTAATTTTCACACAAATGCCTAACCTCTTCATCACTTTTCACATTTTAGATATTTTAATTAATTGTAACATTAATTGACATCGAAACCCAAATTTCTTATTATAAAAGAATTGTCTAAATAATTTGCTTGTGTGTGTGCTAATCTGTCTTGATGAAACCAAACCACGTAGATTGTCTAACACATCAATTTTTAATTGAAATTGTTCATTTATTTCATTATCATTCAAATGAGTTTCTTTCTCAATCGGTGTTTCTATGTCTACATTTACATTGTTGATTTCAATTTGAATTGGTGTTTGATTTTTAGTTTCAATTGGAGTTTGACTTTTAGTTCCTTTATCATTATGATTAACATTACTAATTTCTGAAATTTCACGTGCAATTAAACTTGTTAATCTATTTTTAGGAATAAAATTTAAATAATTTCTATTGTAACCTGCTTCTAGAAAATCATGAACATCTTTATTAGAATAAGTTGTAACAATTGGATGCGAAGACATACCTGTATCCAATACTAGATTAGAAGATGCACCTAATTTTGCTTCTTCAACCTCTGCATCCATTATGGTGTCTTCATTGTCCTCCTCTTCTAAAATAATTGTTGAACTTGATCCTCCAACATTATTCGGGTTTCGAAGTCTTTCTCTTCTTTCTCGTTGTCGTTTTGCCTCCTCTCTATTTTCTACAATCTCCTCAGGTGTCAAAAATTTCATTGACCTCTTTCTACATTGGTTTGATCCCATTTTTGCACCAAAATTCAAATTCAAATAATCTTTTCTGAATGCTAGATCCAAAATAAGACAAAAAAAAGAAATGTTGGCAGAAATATTCTCTTTGTTTGCTGCAAATCGATAGAAAACAAAATGAAAAGTTGTCAATCATTAGATCAAGCCCACAGTCTGGTTTTTTGGGTTGCAATGACTCTTTAAGAAATGGGCGCCCATTTTTAGTTTCAAAAAATGGGTGCTCGTTTTTAGATTTACAAAAAGGGTGCCCATTTTTTGAATTTAAAAAACGGGCACCCGATTTGTAAATCTATGGGTGGGAACCTTACCTCTTGGCTTGGGTTTTGGTTCGAGACAAGCTTGGTCCCACCAAGCCTGTGCTTGACCCTGCAAAAAAATGGCTAAGGCATTACAAACTAAAGTTTCTATCTTGCCATAATTTTTAGGACAACTTCCCGAATGAATTTTTCGATCAAATGAAAACCCATTTTAGCTCTTATTGTGCAGATTATAAAAATATAAATTTTATAGTGATATGATGAGTTTTAATATTTATACAATATTTATTAAGCCAAAGTGGTATCTAAACTTGAAATACCAAGGTTAACTAAAACTTTAATAACTTTTTTAATTTTTAATTTTTTGAAAAATGAGTTATATGTGACCAAACTACATAGAATTCTTTTCAATTTTAAAAAAGAAATTGAAAAAGAGTGAAGTTATCATCAAATTATGGTGTCCGTACACCAGAGGTTTAAAAAATGTACTTTATAGTCAATTAAAAATTAATTAAAAAAAAAATATTCAATAAAAAAATAAGATAAAATATTTTGACCAATCTTCAGTGTTTTAGGTACCTTTTCCCAAAAGGATTCCCAAAAATATATTCATTTACTTCAAAAAAGGGTGTCCGTACACGCGTGAGGTATGGTCTTGAAATAGGCATTTTGAAAAAGTGGTTTTTAGACATGCATACTAAAATTCAATTTATACCATGTGGGTATTAAAATAAATTACATATTTGAAAACTAGATTCCGAGCACTAAATTTTATATTGCTAAAGTTTTTCAAGATTCAATCTTTAACTGCTTCAAAATTTGGACATCAATTGACATAAATTTTGAAAAATAGAGAAAACACTTCCACTTTTTGGCCAAAAGTGGGACCCAACTTCTTGCAGCCACCCAATTATCTGTTATCATTTCTTCAACCTTCTTCTGGAAGTCTTCCATCTTCTGGATAGTCTTTTGTAGCTCCTTCAGTTCTTTTAGTTTTTCAGGGACCTTCCTCTAGATGCGCCCTCTAGTTCTTGTCTCCAGACCAGTATTGCTAGCATCCTCATCTATGGTAGTAGTTGTTCTTTCCAGCAGGTTCCTTTCCAGATAGTTATGCAACATATTCAGATTCATAATAGTCACCTTTAGACCCTCATGGTTGTGGCTTAGAACACCTTTAATCATACTGTCATGGTTGCTAATTTTGGCTTGTAAGTCTTTCATCTTGTCATTAACTATCTTGCTCATCTCAACAGTACCATCCTCATTTTTATTTTTGTTTTTCACCTTATCAAGAACCTTATTTTCCATATTTCCCAGCTTAGTAGTCATATTTTTCATAGTATTCTCCATTTCTTGGATTTGGAGTTTCATTTCCTGCATTTCCTTTTTCGATTCCATATTCTTACATCTTGACTCTCAGCATTATTCTCCTCCTCCTACAGAGTAGCTTCCCTCAAGAGGATTAAAGATTCCTCTTTATTGTTGTTTCTCTCCACCATGGTCATCTTCTCCATGCTTTCCTTATTTTCTTTCCAGTTGTCTTCTTCTATTTCATTTGAAGAGGGGGTCTTACCAGTCTCCTTACCTTCATTCTCTTGGCCAGCCATAATTCCCACAGTAAGCCCCTCATCATCATTACCATCATCATCCTTGTTCTTACCATCCCCAGAATTTGGTTTAACATTGTTCATATTTTCTGCCACAGGGGCACCTTGAAAAGTGATTTTAGCCTCCATAGAAGACACCTGGGTTCGATCTTCCTCTTTCTCGGCACCCCCATTAAGATCATGGGTATCTTTCATGGCTTCTTCAATTGAATTTTCCTGGGCCTCTTCTTCTTCCTCATCCGCTTCCTCCTCTTCATCTCCATCTTATTGACTATTCTCCTCCTTATCATCATTCTCCTCTGCCATCCATTCATTCATTTCCTCTTCCTGATCTTTTTCATTTCCTTCCTCTTTCTCATTGTTTATCTCTTCTTCACTAGAATCCTCCTCATTACCTTCCTCAATGATACCCTTTCGCTGGGAGTGAGACCTTTTCACTAATTCCTTAGTGCTGGTAGTATCTTTGCCACTAGTATCAACAGATGCCTTATCCTTCTTATTCTTTCTCTTCTTACTAGTCTCAGCCTTTGTATCCCCCTCATTCTTCTCCTTTCTTTTACTAGTGATCCTTTTAGGGATAGGGTCCATAATATTGTCCTTGATGTGGTCAGAAATAAGAAGGATGAAGCCCTCATGTAGCACGGGGTTACTAGCCTTTTTCCTGTGTCCCGTAATGTTGTTGTTCAAGGAACTCATAAGATAGTAAGGGAAAGAAATCCTCCTTTTATGCCTGAAGTGGGTAGCAAAAAGAAAATGGAAATTGTAAATTTTGGAATACCGCCCATCAAGTGTAAAATATTCTATCATAGCCTTCAAGATTTTGGGCTAGAATTCATCAATATTGGTAATGTCCACATAGTTACCATTTCCCTTAGTCATAAGGGCTTTCTCATCGTCAGTTTTAGGGAAAATGGTAAAAGCTTTAGTTCTTAGTCTATGATTTCCTCTATGGAAATGGGTACCTTCCATAGGTAAACCAGTAATATTTGCTATACTAGAAATAGTAAGATTGAAGGACTTTCCCCAAAGATGAAACTTACCATTAGCCCAGCCATCTGCGAACAAAGAAGTGATCTTTTTGTCGTGTCCGTGAAGCTTCTTCATGAACTGCGTAACCCCCCCTTTCTTCAGCTTCTTCCAAACTTTTCTGTCTTGGCTCCATTTGTCACAGTCAGAAGGTTCCTCCATCTTCAAACCACCTCCCATTTTTTGCTTGTTTCTCATGAACTGGTTTGGCTCCTTACCAGTGATATCCTCCTTACTTCTCTGATTATCTTTTCTATTTTGGTTATCGAGATTAACTCGATGTATGTGCTTTATTAACTGCAGAGTAATGATCCCATACTTCGCCTTACATGCAGACCTCCTTGGTAAATGATTTGTCCTTGTCATCATTAGATTAAGTGATTTTTCCTTCATAGTGATTAATTCTATCATAGTTGATTAGACTCATAATCTCAGCCTTTAGATTCATTTCCCCTCTCCACTTTTGGGTGATGTCACTCAAAGTACCTTCATTTCCCAGCCTATCTGTCGGTTTGTTGCCTTCACGATAAACATGAGTGACGTGGCATTCTTCAAAGGAATTCATAATAATTTTAATTTTGTTAATGATGTGTTCTATTGTCCATGAGCTCTTAGATTTCCCTTTAATAGAATTGATTATATTTAGGGAATCACCTTCCAGCCATAATTTCGTGCAACCCATATCTTTTTCCATCATTACAAGGTAAAGAGCGGCTTTAGCCTCCGCAACATGGTTTGTTTGGATACCCAACGGGATAGTGATCACTCCTAAGAAGTTTCTAGCAACATCTCTTAAAAGACCACCACCTCCAGCCCTTCCAGGATTACCCCTAGCCGAACCATCAAAGTTCCCTTTAATCCATCCAAAGGGAGGAGCTGTCCATATTACATTATCTCTGGGATTCTAAATCTGACCACTTTTTAGTCTCTCCCATGAGATAATATTGTCCTTCTTGGGTTGAGGATCCCATTGAATACTGTCTTTCATTCCCATACTTCTATAGTTCTCCATTATACTTCTAGTTACTAAGTTTGCAACCAAAGAAGTAGGGGTCTTTTTCTCTCTAAAGATTCTGTTATTCCTCTCCTTCCAGATATGCCAAGAGAAGTGGGGAAAGATAATTTTCCAGATATCCCTAGCATTCTTGTCATGGAAAGGACTTTGCCACTATTGGAAAAACTTTTGGATAGAGTTTGGTTTCACCCAATTGAGCTCAAGGGATGATATTATTGTGTCCCGCACCTCTCTAGTAAAAGAGTAGTGTATCATTAGATGATTGCAATTCTCAACTTCTTGACAACACAAGGCACATCTATTCAGAGTTGAAACCCTCTTCTCATAAGGTTGTCCTGTGTGAGGATTTTTTTCTGGACAAGCAGCCAAAAAAACATGTTAATTTTAGGTGTAAGGTTTTTATTCCATACCTGTGCCCACAAAGGTTGGGCCTCATTAGGGAGGAGAAGAATCAAAGTAGAAGCAATCGAGAACTTTCTAGAGGTAGCCGAACCCTAGATAAGTTTATCTTCCTCATTTTCTCTGATAAACTAGTTTTTTAATTGTTTATTCACTTCTTTAAATCTGATATCCTTAAGCCCAAAGTCTATCCACTCTTCATTTTTCCAATAATCACTCACAAATTCACCAATAGAATCTTTACAATCCTGGATATTATTCCCCCATTCTTCATTCTCTATAAGAGGCTTCTCTGACATCCATTTATCATTCCAAAACTAAATTTTTCTACCATTTCCCAACTTCCAAATAGCACCTTTGCTTATAAGATTCTTGCCTTTACTTATACTATTCCATATGAAAGATCCCTAATTATCTATTTGATATTGGAGCATTCCTTCAAGATTACTTAGATGATATTTCCTTTTCATTATCATATTCCATTCTTTCTCATCTTTAAAAATTCTCCAGCATTGCTTTGCTAGGAGTGCTTTATTAGTATTAATAATTCTCCTTATTCCCAGACCCCCCATCTTTTTTGGTTTATAGATATTCTCCCAAGCCACCAGGCTGAGTCTCTTTTTCTCTTCCACTCCAGTCCAAAGGAACCTTTTTCAGATCTTCTCAATTAACTCTAAAAACTTTTGAGGAATTTTGAATATGCTAAGGACATATACTGGAAGGTTTTGCAGAGTTGCCTTCATCAGTTAGACTTTCCTAGCTTGACTGAGAATCACCCCTTTCCATCCTACCAGTATCAAATGAAATCTATCAAGGATTTCATTCCAGAAATTAGCCTCTGGTTTGAAGCATAGCGGCAGACCAAGATAAGAGGTCGGGATGCTTCCCATCTTGCAACCAAGAATAGAAGAATTTTTTTTCATTATGGCTTTAGGAGTATTGAAGAAAAATAGGGCACTCTTCTCCTAGTTTATGAGCTGACCCATAGCACTAGCATACACATTTAACACCTTTTTCATATTCCTAGCATCTTTAACAGTAGATTCTCCCATCAGAATCATATCATCAACAAATTGTTCATGAGAACAAACAATTCCTCTAGAGGAAGGTTATAAGCCTGAAATCAAACCTTGAGAAACCTGAAGGGTAATGAATCTCCCAAGACTTTCTGCCATGATTGCAAAAAGGATAGGAGATATAGGATCTCCTTGATGTAACCCTCTAGTAGGTCTAAAGAAAGGAGAGGATCCCCCATTCACAATCACTGAAGAAGAAACTGTAGTAACAAGTTGCATTATAAGTTTGATCACTCCATCATCAAAACCAAACGCCTAAAGAATTTTTGAAAGAAACTCCCATTCAAATCTATCATAGGCTTTTGATAGATCAAGTTTAATAAGGAAACCCTATTTCCTTGATTTTTCCAGTGAGTGAATATTCTCGTGAACGACCATAATCAAGTCTAGGATTTTTCTTCCTAGAACAAACCCATTTTGTTGGGGGGAAATGAGACAAGGGAGAATCTTGAGAATCCTTGTAGTCAGAACCTTTGATATGATCTTATACAAGGAATTACAAAGACTAATAGGCCTAAAGCTGTCATTTGTGTTATCTCTTGGTCTTTTGGGTATCAGGGCTATGAATGCGGAGTTGAACTCTTTAAGAATAGCTTTAGAGCCTTAGAATTCTTTCACAACACCACAGATATATTTTCCAATAATTTCCCAGTAGTGTTGAAAGAAAAACATTTGGAAGCCATTCGACCCAGGGGATTTTTCACCTTCAAAATATTGGATAGCCTTTTTAATTTCCTCCTCTGTAGGAATAGACTTAAGAAAGAGATTGTCCTCAACCTCCAACAGCGTGGGAATGAAACTCAGCAAATAGTTTTGATCATCCTGATTGAGACCTTGTTCTCTAGAAAGAATCAAAGCAAAGTGGCCCATCATATCTTTCCTTATCTCTTCCTCTTTATTGAGAGTACCCCTAGGGGTAATCAAAGTGTTGATTCTATTCATAGCCTTGTGTTTCATCACTGTTAGGTGGAAAAATCTGGTATTTCTATCTCTAGCTTTCAACCAAAGAGACCTTGATCTCTATCTCCAAAAAGTTTCCTCTTTAGCTATGATATTATGGTAATCAGCAAGGATAATATTTTCTTCTTTTCTAAGATCTTCTGTCAACCCTATACTCTGAATCTTGTCTTGAGTTTCTTTAAGATCCATTTGGATTTTGCTTTTAGTTTGAAAAATATCACCAAAGACATCCTTGTTCCATTGTCTAACTCTAGATTTGATATTTGCCATTTTTTAGCCACTTGGAACATGGCTTTTCCTTCCACTTTGATATTCCACCATTCCTTTATTTTATTTTTGAACTCTGGGTGAGTCATCCACATTTTTTCCAGTCTGAAAGGTATGTTACCTTTTCCTTTGAAGGAGTTGGCAATAAAGGAGATAGGATAGTGATCTAAACCAATATGGTTAAGAGAGGAGAGGGAGCAAGAAAAGTTAGAAATCCATCCGTGAGAGACAAGGACCCTATCAAGCTTAACCTGTATGAGATCAACTCCCACTCTTCTATTGGTCCAGGTATAATCAATTCCTTCAAGGTCAATATCCAACAGACCTTCATTACTTATGAAATCCATAAGATCTACCCTGCTTTCCACTTGGGTATTGTTCCCTCCTTTCTTTTCAGCTTCTTTTAGGGGCGTATTGAAGTCTCCCACCATCATCCAATTGTCATCTGGGTGATCCTTTCTGATGTCATGAAGCCTTTTCCAAAGATTGAGATGACCAGTTTTAGTGTTAGGAGCATACACATTAATCAGAGTCCAGGAGAAATTATCCTTAATACTACTGACTTTTACTGCCAGGAAATTTTTATCCTATTTCAACAGGTTGCAAGTGAAGCTTTTAGTATTCCAGAAGATAGCCAATCCTCTAGAAGCCCCTTTAGAGTTACTGCTAAACTTATCCCCATTCTCTAGCAAATTGATTTTATCAATCTTATCTCTAACCATTTTAGTTTCTTGAATAAGCAAAATATCAGGCTTAGAATCTCTAATTAAGTTCCTAATTACATCTTGTTTATGAGGACTATTGAGACCTCTAATATTCCAAGATAAAATATTCATTAAAAATTAGGAGGACAGACTTGATCGATGGTAAGCTGTCTACCATCCGCTATATTCTGTTTTGCTTCCTACTCTCTCTATTCTTTCTCAGATACTCTACCCCTTTCTCTTTTAGGTGTTCCAGTATCCATTTTTTCCTGTTATCCTCTTGTTTGAACTCCTCCAAATTTGATTTGACCTCCTTTTTTGTTTGATTTAGATGCCGAGCCTCCTTGTGTCACCTTAGAGCTATTTTTTCTAGTTGCAGGGGTCTGATTCTTAATGTTTTCTCTTCTTGGTTGAGACCCTGAGCCTTTACCTACTGGAGATCTATTATTATTATTATTATTTTTAACACTGATCCATGGACTTTTTTTCTCTATTTCCATTTTTTGAGAGTCATCATACTATTCATTTGATCTGTCATTCTTTAAATCAGGCTCTAACAAATTAGCATTCGATGCTTCACTATTGATTTTCTCTAGAATATACTGGGTTTCATAAACCTTCTGCAGGCTTTGGTAGTTCTCCCTACCCTTTGAAGAATTCAGGCTATCTTCAACCCTTGATGCTAGTAGTGGATTTGACTCTAAAGAGAGTTCACAAGTTTCCTCCGAAGAGGTAACCATTCTAGAATGATCCCGTATTTTATTTTCCTCAATAGGGATAGCTACTTGTTTAGGACCTTCTGTTTCTTTTGATTCCCTTTGTGGGTGAGCCTGCTTCTCCTCCATATTTGAATTTGAGATCTCATTAACAGGGGGATTTTGCGTCTCCCCCTTTTTTTCCTCCATTCCCACTTTTTTGACGTTTTAGACTCTTGGTCTTTCTTATCTATAGCTAACTTCAATGGACACTATTTTGCCCAATGACTATCTTTTCTACATGTTAAGCATACGAAAGGGGTCGATTCATATTCTATTTCTTGGGCCCATTTACCCACTTTCGAGTTCAAATTTATGACTTGAGGAAGGTCAGTATCATGCTGGATATTGACACATATCTGTGCAAACACTTTTCTGGTTCAGGCTACAGTCATCGGATCTATAGTTAGTAGGTCACCAAAAGACCCTGCTATGGCCACCAAAATATCCTCATGCTAGTACTCTAGAGGGAGACCCGAAAGTCTAACCCACACAAGAGTAGATACAAAGAAATTATCATTATAGTCTAGATTAGTTGTCCATTTCTGCAAAGACAAAGAGGATTTTCCCCACATCCATGGGCCTTCCGACATCACTTTTGAAAGATCTTCTCCATTAGATTATAAAAAGGAGAAAAATCCTTTTGGCATAGCCACTACATCCACCTGCCCTTTGAGCTTCCACTTCTGGAGGGTAAAAGTCCTCACCAGGTCTATATTCAGCCTAGGACTTGTAAAATTTCCTATGAGAGTTGAGGCCATTCTAGAAATAGTATGATCTATGATTTGATCAAGAATATTTAAACCTATCACCCCTTTACTTAGTTTTGAAGCTATATCAATCTTTGGGAAAGAAGATTTTCCAGTCAATTTTAAGCCATTGTTGATATCAAGCATTTTTGTGAGCACACCATTGTGAACACCTACTTGGAGAAAGAGAGACCCTTTCTTCCTTGATCCACCATTATCAATATTCAAGCATTCAAAGATATAATCATGAGGTAGCAATTACGGATTATGACTTTGGTAAGAGTACTTTAGCCTTGGGGGCTTGGTATGCTTTCTTATCTTATTCAAATCTATGCATTGTTTCCTCATACATATTCATGCTAGGGTTTTAATCTAGAGGATTAGATCTTGGCATTAAAATTTCAATACACACACACACAAATTCTATTACAATCAGCTATTTGTGGAGGTGGAGATCACCAAAACAAGGGTTTGACTAAGGCAAAACCCTATATAGCCACCCCAAAACACCATTTTCAGATATCTACAGTTGTTGGTTTGAGAATTAAAGTACAGATCTGAGTACCCTTTTCGGCAAACTTCTAAGATCTACGAACAAAGTCAAAGTCAACCTTCAAAATCTTGAGGTACTATTTGACCTTTTATCTGGGTCAAAGACTACCTGCTTCTAGAAAGACAAAAGTTTTATGGGTTTTCTCTGTTACAGGTTTTTGGTCATGGA
The DNA here is from genome assembly GCA_027943335.1 of Chamaecyparis obtusa. Classification (NCBI taxonomy): domain Eukaryota; kingdom Viridiplantae; phylum Streptophyta; class Pinopsida; order Cupressales; family Cupressaceae; genus Chamaecyparis; species Chamaecyparis obtusa. Next base: position 66,971 of record BSBK01006942.1, on the reverse strand, counting down.
TCTGGTTGTAGAATCTTCTGAGACTGTGCACAGGCTTCAGAAAATAGGTATTTCTAGATCTGTTCCATTATGAGGGATGTATCTTATTTTATTTGATTGCAAGCATTTTCAGACTTACATTATTCAATTCCAATTCAAAAACAAAATAAACAAATGAGTAGGTGAATGATAAATGCATTGTTAAAGCTCCATTTTCAAACTATTCATTTTGGTGAACCTGTTTACGTCAACTCTTTCTTTTTGGTGTTAGATTTAAATCTTGCATGCTTATAAGATTCGATTTCTTGCATTTATTTCTTGCATTTATATTTCAAAAATACAAAAAAAAATTGCAAAATCTCTTTAAAATACAAAATCATTTACATTTTCATGCTTTTAGTATTTCTTTGTATTCAACATGTATGATTCTTGTTTTGAGTACTTTGATGAGGCTCTTATTTTACAAGAGGATAGATTCCCTAATGAGGTACGTGGTAGTGAGGATGAAAATGGTTTGGATAAGATCTCCATGGATCCTATTCCTATTTCAATCACCTCCACAACCTCTCCAATTGACCTTTACCATAGGGTGTGTGCATGGTTACCTTCATGTCCTACTATTTGTAACATTGATAAACCTAAAATGATATATCCTGCACCTTTGATGACGGTAAAAGGATGTCCTCACATAACAATTAAGGGTAAACCTAGAGATCCTTTGGATTTATTTGATAACATTGATTATGTTTCACATGCTTATTGCACACAGAATAACCCTCAGCCTATTGTTCTAATTTCTTTACCACCTTTTCAACCTATGCTTCCTCAAGCACCTAGGTTTCCATCTACCTTTAAGGAGTATAACTTAGTTGACCAATTACGTGCTACTCTTGCTAAGATATCTTTATGGGAATTAGTTCAAACTTCCTTGACATATCAAGAGGCATTGCAAAAATCTTTATCCACTCTTCTTGCTTCTCCTCCTAATCAAGAAAACATTCCTTCTATTTTGGATTGTATGCATACTATGCCTTCTGTACCTCCTATTATATTTTTTGATAATGATTTACCTTCTCTCAAGGTGTAGAATCAATATGATGCTCTTATGGTTTTTGTTTCTATTAATCAGAGTATCATTCGAAGAACTTTAATTGATAAAAAATCTGGGCTTAATGTTTGTAGCATGGATACACTTAAGGCAATTAAGGCTGATCTCACCACTATTCAACTTGATAATGTTCCTTTATGTGGATTTGACAATATTGCGAAGATAACTTTGGGCATTATTACCTTACTTGTTAAAGTTGGTCCATTTATTATAAATACTCCTATTCATGTTATTCCTGGGCCTCTCAATTATAGCCTTCTTTTAGGAAGACCATGGTTACATACTATGCATGCAGTTCCTTCTACTCTTCATTACAAGGTTAGATTCATCTATAACAACTTAATGTATACATTACATGCGGATGATGCACCAAATCCTTCCCTAAATGCAGAATATGCTAAAATTTCTGAGCCTCTTCAACCTAGTAAAGAGATTGAAAAACAACCAGAGATATAACAATATGAGATAAAACAACCCGAGATTCAACAATAGGAAGCTCCATCTTCTTCTTTGACTGAGGATGATTGGGGGACATTGGATTTTAATCCTACTTTTATTAGAGAATATAAGGTCTCTAATTTGGAATTCATGAAGCAACAAAATGAATTTGAGAAAAAAGTCTTTACTCCTTCCCCGCTTTCTGAGGAACTAAAAAGTAATTTTGTTACCACTTCGATTAATGAAATGATTGAAACTATAAAGCCTGATTATTATGATATTATGACATATGCCACTCCTTGGACTCCTAATATGACTGATCGATATGGTCCTGGTTATCATTTGCTCAAGAAATCAAGATTTAATGGGAAAGGATGTGGTAAATATGAACAAGGTATACAAGTACCTTTGGATAATGAAGTTTATGATCATACATATGGATTAGGATTCAATCCTTATAGACAACTGTCAGCTTTTCCTCTTAATGTTAATCATATTTGTGGTGGATAGTTGAAGTTGGTTAACCCACTTTTCATTGACCTTAATCAAGCACCTACTTTGGATATTTTTCCTGAAGATGAAGCCTTAAAGAAATTTTTAGGGGTTTATGAAGACTTACCTAAGTTTCATCACAAATGACGGAAACCTTACTGTTTAAGTACCAATGCTTATTTTGGAGAACATGATAAACATGATACTCTCCCTTTATTGAAGGATCCTCCGATACGAAGTGATTTGTTAATAACTGAAACTATTAATATTCAAATGGATGAGAACAACTTTGAAAGGATGATAAAGATTGGGAAATGTTTGAATCAGACTGAACGTGATCAGTTGGTTTCCCTTTTGCTTAAATTTAAGGACATCTTTGCTTGGACATATTTAGATATGTCGGGTATTGACTCTAAGATTGTTACTCATAACATTTTTTTAAAACCAACTATGAAACCTGTGAAATAGAAAATTCGAAAGATGAATCCACAAATTTCTTTATTAGTCAAAGGAGAAATTGAAAAATTATTGGATTATGAATTTATCCGTTCTATTGATTACACAGATTGGATTTCAAACATTGTGCCTATTTCAAAAGGAGAAAATAAGATAAGGATGTGTACTGATTTTAGAGATTTAAATAAGGCATCCTTAAAAGATGATTTCCTGTTACCTAACATCGATATGATTATGGATTCAACAATGGGTCATGCCTTGTTATCTTTTATGGATGGTTTTTCAAGATATAATCAAATCTTTATCCCTCCTGAAGATCAATTTAAGACTGCATTTATAACACCTTGGGGAACCTTTTGTTGGGTCATGATGCCTTTTGTATTAAAAAATGCAGGGGCAACTTATCAACGAGCCATGACTTTGATTTTTCATGATTACATTCATAAGATTCTTGAAGATTATGTGGATGATATCTTAGCAAAATCTATACAAAGAGAAGATTATGTTACTATTTTACAACATATATTTGAAAGGATTAGAAGTTACAACATGAGATTGAATCCTAAGAAATGTGTCTTTGGAGTTGATTCCGGTAAATTATTAGGATTCATAATCTCTAAGCGAGGCTTAGAAGTAGACATTGAAAAGATTGAAGCTATTATTAATATGCCTCCTCCTAAGAAATATTTCTCAATTATGAAGTTTACAAGGAAAAATACAAGTTATTCATCGCTTTATTTCTAATTTAGCAGACCGTACTATCCCTTTTAATTTCTTGCTTAGAAAGGATACTACTTTCTCTTGGAATGATGAGTGTAAACAAGCTTTTGAGAAATTTAAGGAGTATCTTGCAAATCCTCCTATCTTGCAACCAACTAAATTTGATAAACCATTCCATTTGTATACTTCAACGACTCCAAAGGCCGTGAGTGCGTTGTTAGTGTAATCACCCAAAAATGGTCATCTAGACTATTAGCCCCTTTCTAGCATTATTTGCTAAATTTATTAATTGCTTATTCTTGATCAAATCCTAATTTTATCATTTATTCGATTATATTCTATGGATTAACCATTTTATCCTAAGTCTTTATTTAATTAAAAGGAATTCCCTCTCCTTTTATTAAATAAAAATCCCCCACTTACCTTTTATCCTAAGTTGCACAAATAAAACATTATTCCTATTTAATAAATAAGAAGAAAATACTTTTTGTCTCACAAGGGGCACAAAAGTCAACACTTCTTTCTCATTGGAGGAGACTTGTGCACAAGGATTGCTCCCACTTTCAAACTCCACCCTTGATCAAATATTTTGCCTCTTAATTTCCATGGTCCATTTATCTTTAAAAGGAGAGCTCTCTTCTCATTCTAGGATCCCCACTCTTGATGCTAATGTTATGTTGCAGGTTTTCTTGGTGCCATTGGAGCTTTTGAAGAACTTGTTGCATTTTAGTCCTCATATTTTCATCATAGCTTAGTTCTCATAGCATTCTTAGCTTAGTTTCCTTTCATGCTTTAGCTTAGTTCACATAGTTTAACTAGTAATGGCTTGTAACACTCCTATTTTCATAGTTTAATTACATTCTTGCATTGCATTCTTCATTCTGATTCTTGAAGATATTGGTATTCTTGCCCTTTTTTCTTTGAATCTCCCATTGCATGGTTTACTAGCAAGGTTTCATGCTGAATAGCTCTAGCTGAGAGCCCTCTAAACACCCTTGCACTCCATGCCTAGGGAGCTCTAGGTCGCTTTTCAAGGTTTCCAATCCATGGATACCCTTGGAATCAATGGCTTAGAGAAGTGCACATTTTGAGTGTACATTTTTGGTGCCCACCATATCATTAAAATTCATATATGATGCTGAAAAAATCCTAAAAAGCATATAAAGTCCTGAAAAAATTTGCTAAGCGGTGAAAACCTAGAAACAGGCGCTTCTTGGAACCCTTGCACCTATGTCTATCAATCTTGCATGGTGCTCATTCACTCCACTTCTTGCTTTGTCTCTCCTAGCTTGGAATTGACTCTTGTCTTAGTCTAAGGGGCATACGTTGTTTTAGCTTATCTTGGGTCTCTTTGTGTGTCGAGGTTTCTTGGGCAACTTGGTTCAAACAATGTTTGCCAACACTTTCCAACTGTGTTTTTCAACACTTCCCTAGCATCAAGTGTTTCTCAACACTTATCAGATATCCTACCCGTAGTCTAGAATGATATGATATTTCTCACCGGAAAATGTGATACTCAAAGTTTGACTCTATGACGTACACACAAGCACTTAAACACTTGACTCGCTGAGACTTGTTTGACTTTATTTCTTTGTGTGTTGTCTATGATGATTTCTTTTGATGAGTGTTCTCTCCCTAATAGTTTTTGATGATGCATAGCTAGAAGACTAGGGGCATGCGGACATGTTTTATCTATTTTCTACCTATGGGTATATCTTATTGATCCTAATTGTCATGGACATTTATGCTTGTTACACTTGACACTGAGGATCTACAATGTATTATCCTTGACTATTTCCTACAAGTGCATGCTTAAGGTCATCTTGACTTTCTTGTGTCTCGATGCGAGCATTATCTTGCTATACTAAACTGAGGGAACCTCACTACACTAGTCATCTTGACCTACATGCCTTTGATGCTTAGGTGGGATTCCCACTTACCCATCTGATACAGATCATATTCATATACCCATAGTTATACTAGTGCATATTGTATGATCTTGCGATGCTACCAATAAAGCTCAATGATGATTATTAGAGTCTAATAGCTTTGTAACCTTACAAGTAAACCACTTTTTATAGTAGCTTGCATTCTTAGGTTCATGTTAGTTTAGTTTTTCATCTTGGATATGGAGAGAGCTCTCCTTTAATCTTTCACGGACTTGTCAGTCAACTATGCTCACCTTTCACTTCTTCTTGATCATGTCTTTCACTTCTTGTCTTTCATATCACATCCTTTTCTATTCTTGTCATCACAAGGGGTTAATCTTATCATCATATATTAAAAAGATTATTTTCAGAAACATGAGTCTATATCATAACATGAGAACTAAACATACATCCATGAGAGAAACTATACATGAGCATTTATAAGCATATATCATACATTTGAGCAATATAACAAGACAATAATATTGAAACATCCATCACAATGAGACAAGTACACAAGATATATCATAGTCCAGTCATCTCATATATATATATATATATATATATATATATATATATATATATATATATATATATATATATATATATATATATATATATATATATATATATATATATATATATATATATATATATATATATATATATATATATATATATATATATATATATATATATATATATATATATATATATATCATGATATAAATACAATATGAGATCCAAAAATCTGGATAAAGTCTCAAGACATGTCTGTACATCCAAAAGCCTAAACCTAGGACTGGCTCTCCCCCTCATGTGTAGGAGGTGCTGGTGGAGCAAGTGGTCCCATCCTGTTAGCTGGCATGTCTGACCTCCTTGCCCTCTCAGAGTAGAGTGGAAATTGCTAACCCTCAGGCATGACTGCTATGTACAATCTATGGTAGTATGCCACCCATGCTACCTCCCTCCATATCTCCATGACATCATCCTATGCTGCTCTCTCTCACCAATCTATCTCGACCCGCACATCTATAAGCTATTGATCATGAATAGTGATCATGGTCTGCAACTGCTGCACCTTAGCCTCTAAGGCCCAGACCCTAGCCTGGAGATCCTCTCCTCCTCCAGTTGTAGGTTTCTCCTACCCCACCTCAAGTTGTCGGTGAACTGGTCTCACCTCCTCCTCCTCCTCCTCCTATGCCTATTGGCATGACCGTCTACGACCACCCGATCAGGACCCCTAGCCTACCTCCGCTCTCCTCCCGCCTCCCCCTCCTCCATCCTCTCCATCCCCACCTGGTGCCTATGGCTATGCATCTGAGACTATAAACCTTAGGAATGGATGTCTCCGATGCTCCGCTATATATGTTGCATCTGCTCCTACATCTACCATGTACGATAGGTAGGCCCATGGCTCCCACCGCAACCCTGCTGTCTCCTGCACTGCCTGCTGGTAATCTAGCATCGTCAGCCATCCCAGTGTCTCCTCCTCCTATACCTTGGCATATGTAGTGGTCTCTACTACCACTCTCTGTTGCCTACCAAACTGCCTCCACACTTGGGTAATCACAAAATGCTCCACAATCTCTGCATGCCTGCCTAGTAATGGCCGACTGCATAGCATGTACCCGAACTCCTTATCCTCATCCCTCCACTGCTCACACTACCTATATGGTCTCCACTCAAATGCTATCAGCTCATCTAATAGCCTCCTATAATATGTGAGGTCCCCACTGTGTGGTTGTGTGATGAACCTGATATGTCAATATATGTAAGGAGTCCTTCTCTCCCGAAGCTGTAACCATGGTTGCACAACAACTATGTGCTCCCATGCCCATATCTGCTCCAGGATGACCCCGCATGCCCATGATGGGCTATCCCTATAGATGATCTTGTGTAGCTCATGATACATATCTGCAAGGATCACTAGCCCCCACGCCATCCATCTAGGTCATGCCATCCAGTCTGCGACCAATCTCCCCTAGCCTAGTGGGAACCCTCTCTGACTTTGATCAATGATCAGAACCTGTGCTACTATGGAGCACATGATGCATGGCACTAGATAGTCTCAACCATACTCCTTTATTAGATGGTCCTAACTGAGATGTCTATCTAGAATGGTAACATCTTAGAAGAGGTCTTGAATGGCCTGTCTCCCCTCTATGGGAGTCTGATCATAGTATACATGTGCCAACAAAAAATCATGTCAATTTTCATCATACAGAAACACTACATTAATGAACATCTCTACAAACATGATTATGCTCACCGCATCTCCATGGCTCGGTACACAAAGGATCTGGTAGATATCCTCAAGTGTGATAGTGGCCTCTCCAGTCGGCAAGTGAAAGGTGTTATGCTCGCTATGCCACCTCTCTGCCAGTGCTGTCAGTAACCCATGGTTTGCTCATATATGGGGCATCTCCAACAAGTAGCTGAAACCCATCTGAGACAAAGCCTCTCTCCCTGGATCATCTAGATCTTGGACACAGTGCAACCTGACCACCCTCAGTGCTCTGATGATGAGCACTGATAGAACCTCCTGCAAGCCATAAAACCACAAACCAGATGTCAGAACATGTCACGATGGATGTCCAAAATTAGTACAAGTAATCTTGAAAGAAAAAATTGTCTCTACACATGTTATATTTCCCAAATCAAAGTCATGCGATACTTCTTGTTATACTAGTGTGACACTGTCTGTTGATACTATATCATGCGATACTTTCTTGTATAGTGGTGTGATACTTTTTCTTCATGCGATAGTTCACACTTGATTGCATGACATTTCATCTAGGCTTGTGTGATACTTTCCTAGATGGTCGTGCGATACTTTGTGGCCCCAAGAAGTCTCACATGATAGAGTATATAGTAGTTGTGTGATACTTTTAAAAGTATCACACAATGTTTTGCTAAAGTATAATTTGAAAATTCAAAAAACATGCTTTAAATGCAAAAAATGACTCAAAACAGATAGTTTTTATGAAAACTTACCGAGGCACCATACTGAGGCGATCGATTGTGCAACCGCCTATGCTTGGATCGATGTGTGTGAACAGGAATGCCTGCCTGTTGAGCCATAGTCTCTCTTAGATCTCTCAAAGTTCTCAAAACTCACATAAGACAAATGAATTTGAAAATGACCTTTTCACCCCTTATATAGCATTTGACCTAATTTTCAAAACATCTCGAGATTTCATGAAAATTGCACCCCTAGCTAATTTCGATGTCCTAGATTCATTTTCGAGATTGAAATCAAAATTTGAGTTCATCTTGATGGTCAAAATTGCATTTTAAAATTTCTCCTTCTTCTACACAGTTGGCTGACCGTTTGAGGCCTGGTCCTTTGATCTTTGCTAGGGCATCTTCATTTCTTCATCTCCATCTCTCTCAACCTTCTAGTCTCTCATTCATTTCCTTCACTTCATCTCTCTAAGGTTTTGACTTTATCTTTATCCTATATCTTTCTCAGTCAAACCTAGTCAAACTAGGGCATATTTTCACTACTTGATGGTTATTCTATTATCTTTTTATCTTCGATTATGATTTATGGTGATTTGATCATGTTGCTCTCATCTTGCTTCTACATTCCCTCTATCTCACTTTGATTTCAATCCCGAGGGGGCAGACATATTCTATCAGCTATTCTCTAGAGCATATGCTTGACCATTCCATTTTCTCTGATTGATCTATCTATTGTGCTTGACATGTTAGTTCTCATCTTGAGTTCTGATACTGTCCATCTCTCTCCTAAGTGTTTAGTATTGTTGCTACCAGGCTGACCATGTAGGATTTTCTCTCTCTGCACTTCATTCTTTGGAGTTAGATCTCTATCTATTGCCTTCTTGGCTGATCTATTCTTTGATGTAATGTGTTCCCAGATCGATCACACATTAGTCAAAGAGGGGAAAATGTAATCATCCAAAAATGGTCATCTAGACTATTAGCCCCTTTCTAGCATTATTTGCTAAATTTATCAATTGATTATTCTTGATCAAATCCTAATTTTATCATTTATTCAATTATATTCTATGGATTAACCATTTTATCCTAAGTCTTTATTTAATTAAAAGGAATTCCCTCTCCTTTTATTAAATAAAAAGACCCCACTTACCTTTTATCCTAAGTTGCACAAATAAAGCATTATTCCTATGTAATAAATAAGAAGAAAAGGCTTTTTGTCTCACATGGGGCACAAAAGTCAACACTTCTTTCTCATTGGAGGAGACTTGTGCACAAGGATTGCTCCCACTTTCAAACTCCACCCTTGATCAAATATTTTGCCTCTTAATTTCCATGGTTTATCTTTAAAAAGAGAGCTCTCTTCTCATTCTAGGCTCCCCACTCTTGATGCTAATGTTATGTTGCAAGTTTTCTTGGTGCCATTGGAGCTTTTGAAGAAATTGTTGCATTTTAGTTGTCATATTTGCATTGTAGCTTAGTTCTCATGGCATCCTTAGCTTATTTTCCTTTCATGTTTTGGCTTAGTTCACATAGTTTAACTAGTAATGGCTTGTAACACTCCCATTTTCATAGTTTAGTTGCATTCTTGCATTCTCATTCTAGCATAGCTTGCATTAAATTCTTCATTGTGATTCTTGAAGATATTGCAATTCTTGCCCTTGTCTCTTTGAATCTCCCATTGCATGGTTTACTAGCAAGGTTGCATGCTGAATAGCTCTAGCTGAGAGCCCTCTAAACACCCTTGCACTCCATGCCTAGGGAGCTCTAGGTCGCTTTTCAAGGTTTCCAATCCATGGATGCCCTTGGAATCAATGGCTTAGAGAAATGCACATTTTGAGTGTACAATTAGCTCAAAATGATAAAGATGGTAGGGAAAGACTTGTGTATTACATTAGTCAGGATTTACTTGATTATGAAACAAGATACAAAGATTTGGAAAGACAATGTCTAGCTGTAGTTTATGCATGTCAGAAACTCAAGCATTATCTTATAAATGCTGAAGTTAATGTGATTGTTAAATTTGATCATTTGAAACATCTTTTCTCACAAACTGATCTCTCTGGCCAGTTGGCAAAGTGGGTGATGTTACTTACAGAATTCGATCTTAATTTCATTTCTCAAAAGTCTATTAAGGGACAAGCGTTAATAGATTATTTGGCTGAAGCTCCTTGTCCTCACTCAGATACATGTTTTACTTCAATAGAATTCCTTGATGATAATATTCTAGCTATTCAATAGGATGATATTTGGGAATTATATTTTGATGGGTCTAAATGTAAGATAGGTTTTGGTGTGGGTATTATCTTGATTCCCCCTATGAAAAAACCCATCCCTTTATCATACAAATTAACCTTTCCTTGTACTAATAACATTGCAGAGTATGAAGCTCTTATAGCTGGCCTACGAGTAGCTTCATCCCTTAACATCAAACATTTACAAATATATGGAGATTCACAATTAATTGTTGAACATATTAAAGGAGGATATCAGACTAAGAATGATAAAATGACACAATACAAAGATTTAGCTCTTGATGTGCTTTCACAATTCTCCTCTTATATGATTCAAAGTTTACCTAGGAAGGATAGCAACATGCAGACGCCATGGCAAGAAAAACTTCTTTGGTTTGTCTTGAGAATAATGCTGAAAACTTTCAATTTACTATACAAACTCTTAAAAGTCCTACAATTTCTAAAAAGATTACCTCTGATTGTTTCAATTTGCATTCAGATGAATGGTATTCACATATTTTTCATTTTTTGAAAGATGGTACTTTTCCTGAATTAGCAACAAGGAACACACCTAATCGTATTAGGAAGCTTGCAGTGCGTTACATCATTTTAGGAGATACGCTTTACAAATTCTCTTATGAAGGATTATTATTAAGATGTTTCAATAGAACTGAAATCCTCGTAGCTTTGGTAGAAGCTCATTCTGGTTCTTGTGGGGGACATTTTGGTGGAAAATCCTTGGTTAATAAATTGCTTTGAATGGGATATTATTGGCAAATAATGGAGCAAGATTCTTTCATGTTTGTTATGAAATGTCCTCAATGTCAACAACATAGTAATTTGATTCATGCTTCTGCTCATGAGCTTCGTAATCAAGTTTCTCCATGGCCTTTTAGTGTTTGGGGTTTTGACCTTATTGGGAAAATCTCACCAGCTTCTTCTCAAGGATATACTTACATTTTGACTGCTACAGATTACTTCATGAAGTGGGTCGAAGCTGTCCCTCTTCATTCAACAACGGCGAATGTTATTTGTGATTTCATCCTTAATAATATCATAACAAGATTTGGTATTCCTTCGACGATAATTTTAGATAATGGTACCTCTTTTAAAAACAAAGAAGTCACAAAATTCTTGGAGAAATATAGAATTCAACATAGATTTTCAACTCCTTATTATCCTCAATATAATGGACAAGCTGAAGCATCAAATAAAATCATTGAACAAATTTTGAGAAAAATAGTTAGTAAGCATGCGAAAGATTGGCATACTCAACTGACCTATGCTTTATGGGCTTATAGGACTAGTGTTTGTACTACCATAGGTACTTCTCCTTACAACCTTGTCTATGGTACTGATGCTATTATGCCTTTGGAACTAGAAATACCTTCTCTACATGTTTCATTTCATGGGATAATTGATAAAGATACTTTTCATGAACAACAATTACAAGAGCTAGAAATGTTGGATGAACAATGAATACATGCATTAGAACATATAAAAGATTATCATAAATCTCTTCAGAAGTAATATAATCATAAGGTAATTAAACGGACATTTGCGGTTGGTGATTTAGTGCTTTATGAGAATCAACAAAATGTGAATGCTTTACCAGGCAAAAAAGGAAAATTTAGCCCTAATTGGCTTGGACCTTTTGTTGTTATTGAAGACTTTGGTTGAGGTGCTTATAAACTTGCTGATATGGATTGTGTTTCTTTTAAGGAACCCATTAATATTATGCATCTCGAACGTTATTATCCTTAATTTCATTTTCATTATTTCCTTGTGCATTTATGTATTCCTTATAAAGTTTGTTTTATAGGTTATATAGTTTTAACAAAATTACATATTGAATATATTCATGCACTTTTATTTCTTTCTATTAAGTTTTATATTGGTGAGAACATAGTAATCAAACATAGAACTAATTAGTAGAGAAAGTTTTTCATTCATCAAAAAGAAGTTTTTCAAGTTCTGATACATATGTGGCCAATGGCCCTATCTATCACTACGTCTATCACTATGGTCTGATGGTCGATGGCTTCCATATCTCTCTACCCTATGGTAGGAAGATGAAGATTTGTGTGCCCATGTGTGGCTCATCAAATATGTTCATACCTTGTGGATGCTCTTGGGCACTTTGTAACTCAGCTATCAGCTTCTCCTCCCTTTCTATATATAATCTCAGTTCTCGTTGGATATATGCAAAAATGTCGACATGCTTGCCAAGATCTCTGTGACTAATGGAACAATCTCGCTTGTCGACTGGTAGTCGGTAGGATATAATTGTATCCTTAAGAATCTTAGATAAAAAAATCCTCCACTCTGTTATGCTAGCTATAGAATGAAATTACATTTATCAGTCTAGTGTCTTTTCATCTCAAATCAAATCACATTTTTAATAAAATTTCATATTTCATACCTGGGTCTCCCTCTTGGATGTCACTAAAGTGTCTAGATGGTGGGGGCATGGAGTGACTACTCTCTCCATGCTTTCTATGTCTAGGCCTCGGTGGTGGTGTCTTTATGTGGGGACATGGAGGCCATTGTGATCTCAGTGGTGATGCATGAGTAATGTGTACATTTGCACCAGTATCACTACCTGGGGGCATCTCCTCTGCTCTCTCCTCCTCCATGGGATCTCCCTCAGAGATGTACTCCTCATCTCTAACATCCTCATCCTCCTCTACTATACCACTATCTTGGTGTGTCCTCTCTGAAAGACCTAGATCACCTATAGGATAATCCTTAGGGAAGATGGGGCGGGTCCCCTACAGACTCCAATACCTGATGTAATCCCAGCTCATGCTTGAATAGGTCACATTTACCGATACCTCTATGTCCTTTGTCTCATCTGAATCACTATCCTCTATGTTTGCTATCAATGGTTGGCACATGGCGCCGAGTCTCTAATAGTACCTCATCGGATGTGCATAGTGAGGTACTACTCTAGGGACTTCCTGTAACAGGCCGAACTACCTCATCACTCGTTCATAATAGTATGGCATCACTATATGATTTTGATGACCCTCTAGCAACTTTCCCCACTATGAATATCTCATTTGGAATCATGTATCAGTCCATTCTATCATCTGGCAGTAGGGTCTCCATATCACATCAATGCTTAGAATATGGTCTAGACGTACCCTCCAATAGAGGATATCTCCAAATTGCCAAGCATCTCTCAGAGGATACATAAAGACTCTCAGTGTACTCACATCTACCATCACTAGAACTCCCTGTGGACATGTACATGTGAAATGCTCAAACAACCAAATTTTCAAGAGCGTGCATATCAAAAAACTCTCCCTTTGATATCTCACTAGCTGACCTAGCTCATGGTATAGCTGGGATAACATGTTGTGACCCCATGAGAACACGGTCCTCTCCCTCTCCATCCTCTATATAAGATGTGTAAGAGGTGTACAAAATATGGTACCCTTTGCATTGGGTAACACAACCAAGGATACTATGCAAAGCATCACCCTCCATACTAAAGGTGTAGGGCTCGACAGTATGGATGATAATAGGACCTGATCTAACTAGGTCCGCATCTATGGAACCCATCTTGTACAATACTCTGCATCTACATGGATCTCCTCACAAACTCGCTGTGCTCTAGTTCTGATGGTCTCACCTTGGAATGGAAGCCACAGGATCCTATAGACATCCTCTAATGTCATTGTGATCTCTCTAGAGGGAAGATGGAAGGAGCATGTATCCTCATCCCACCTCTCTATTAGAGCCGATAGTATGGCTTAGTGTAGTCTGATTTATGGTAAGAATGATACCCAGTATAGTCCCACATCTCTTGGTAACTGCATCTCATCATCATCAAGCTCCAACAGTCTCTCTCTGACCATGACTAGCAACTCTCTAAAGGGATGCTCTTGGAGACGAACCAAGTCCTACAAGCACAAACATACATTATATCAGTAATCTACATCATCAAAGCTACAAATCTAACTTGACAAGGTCAAGGTTGACATTGGTTAGGTTAGGGATGACCTTACTAGGTCAAAGTCAACTTTACTGGGTTAGGGACAACCTTGTTGGGTCAAGGTCAACCTCATCCTAGAATAGGTGAAAACCTTCTAGTCAATGTTGACTTTCTTGGGTCAAAAGTCGACATAGATAGGTCAGGGTCAACCTATAGGGGATATGGTCGACCTTGCCTATGAAAAATAGGAATTTAGAAAATACAAAAGCATACAAAAACAAACAAAGGATGACCTTACTGGGTCAAAGTCAACTTTCCTGGGTCAGGGATGACCTTGTTTGGTCAAGGTTGACCTCATCCCAGAACAGGTGAAAACCTTCCAGTCAATGTTGACTTTCTTGGGTCAAAGTCAACATAGATGGGTCAGGGTTGACCTATAGGAGATAGTTTCGAACCTTTCCTATGAAAAATAGGAATTTGGAAAATACAAAAGCATACAATAGAAAACTCACTTCAGGAAGTGACCATCTGGTAGCTAGACTGTGCCTCAGAAGCTCCATGCGCGTCCCTCGAAGTTCTTCTCTCCTCGACATCTTGCTTCCTCTTTTTGAATTTGAAAATGGTAATAATGAGTAATTATCTCTTCCTTGTTCATTATTTATAGTTAAAATTAGGGTTTTATTAGGGTTTCTTTTAGGGTTTTCTCATGGTAAACTCAGATTTCCCTTATTATGCATTTAGATAAACATTCACTCTTTTCATCATAACTTGAGTTCGATAACTCTGTTTTCAGTGCCATCTATGGTGTTGGAATCATGATTCAGATACCTAACTCCTTGAAATAGTTTAGTAAGGTTAGGAATCCTTCTAATTGGTTTAGGAAAGGACTTTTTAACAAACTACATATCTAGTGAATAGAGTTATCCTTATCACCCTGTTTCACCCTTCAGAAATAGAAAGTCGAAACAAGGGGGCATAAGGGGCTTTATGCACTTCTAAATTGTCATATAGTAAGATCTAGGTGATTTATGGATTTTCATTAACCTTGTGTGTTGTAGGTTCTAATATTTTTCTGCACGATCTCCACATTGAGGACTTGGCTATATCCTTTTTATTTACTATGACATTTTCTTACATTAGCTTGCATATTCACATAGTGTCATATCTAAGCTAAAGTGGGGGATAAATATATCATCTTAAAATGGAATTAATTACATCTTGATAGGTTTAGAACCCTCTTTTAGTACATTTGTCATGATAAACTTGCATTTAGGATGCATTCTGCACTTGATTCCTTCATTCTAGGTGAAATTAGGGTTAGGATCCCAAGGATTCTTCTTAATTTTCCTCTTCCATTGAACTATTTTCTAGGTAGGAATTAGAAATAGGTCCTCCTATCTCTCATTATAATCATCATAGGATTTTGTGCCTCTCCCTGGCATGCTGCCCTATTCTGACATCATTTCTAGGTCTCCGAGCATCCCCATGACTTCCTGTTTCTGATTCTGGTAGGATCTGGACCCCTAGGTCACAGAAGAGGTCATCCTTGACCTAGATTGGGGTCTAGGTCATCCCTAACCTAGGTTAGAGATGAGGTCATCTTTGACCTCCTTTGGGATTTATTTTCCTTTTTCAAAATTTGGTCCCGGAGGGCCCCAAAATCAATGTCGGGCCTTTGGATCTGAGTGCGGGAAGGTTTTAATTTAAAATTCATTTAATTATTTTCCTCCTTAGTTGGTTATTTTTATTGGACCATAATTTGAGGTGAAATTTGAATTATGGGTCCTCACATTACTCTAGGAGCCTCACCTTGAAACCTCTATATAAAGACTCCCATTTGCCTTCATTTTCACCAAGTAAATTCATGATCAAGTATCCATCAAGTGGAGACAACACAATCAAACAAGAAATCAATGGTGAAGTGAAGATGAAAGATTGCAAGAGGATGATATAGAAGATCAAGCCATTGTTGATATCAATCATTTTTGTGAGCACACCATTGTGAACACCTACTTGGAGCAAGAGAGATCCTTTCTTCCTTGATCCACCATTATCAATATTCAAACATGAAAAGATACAATCATGGGGTAGAAATTATGGATTATGAGTTTGATAAGAGTACTTTAGCCTTGGGGGCTTGGTATGCTTTCTTATCTTATTCAAATCTATGCATTGTTTCCTCATACATATTCATACTAGGGTTTTAATCTAGATCAGGATTAGATCTTGGCATTACACTTTCAATACACACACACACACACATTCTATTACAATCGGCTATTCATGGAGGTGGAGATCACCAAAACAAGGGTTTGGCTAAGGTAAAACCCTATATAGCCACCCCAAAACATCATTTTCAGATATCTACAGTCGCTATTTCAAGAATTGAAGTGCAGATCTAAGTACCCTTTTCGGTGAACTTCTGAGATCCATGAACTAAGTCAAAGTCGACCTTCAAAATCTTGAGGTAGTCTTTGACCTTTTATTTGGGTCAAAGACTACTTACTTCCAGAAAGACAAAAGTTTTCTGGGTTTTCTCTGTTACAGTTTTCTAGTCCCGAATTTGGTTGCAGAATCTTCTAAGATTGTGCATAGGCTTCAAAAAATAGGTATTTCTAGATTTGTTCCATTATGAGGGATGTATCTTATTTTATTTGATTTCGAGCATTTTCAGACTTACATTATTCAATTCCAATTCAAAAACAAAATAAACAAATGAGTAGGTGAATGATAGATGCATTGTTAAAGCTCCATTTTCAACCTATTCATCAATTAAATTCCATGGCAATCACAATATCCCTAAAGGGGGCATCTGGTACCTAATGTTCCAACTATTTTTAATGTGCATGTGAGGCTAGTAAATTTTCTATTAAAGAAAAAACATGCATTTTGGTGGTGCTAAAGTGACCTATCATCTTAAAGTAGTGTGTCTTCCAAATCAAACATTGTCACTAGTTTATGAGAGAATAAAAACATGTTCAGTACTATAAGAATATCATCAAGAAAGTAGAAGTCACCATACCATACATCATCTAAGAATAATGTAGATTTATGAAAAAACCAGTTTCATCTAGAATAAGTGGTACCAAATCAACAAAGTTATGACCACACAATTCTAGCATGTGGTAATAAGCATATGAGTTAGTGTCTGACTTAGGAAATATGTAGCCTTCTTTTCATCTCCCTTCAAGGGTTAATCTTTTTGAGAAAAAAATAATTTGACAAATTTTTCCTTTTTTGCAAAAAATATTAATTCTATTGGAAAAAGAATCACCATTATAATTTGGTAAAAAATCTTAGCGAATCTTGGAAAATAATAGAAAATTCATTAATTACCATGGTGAATCCTTCCATTAAAACAAATACAATTCTTATAGAAAATTTAAGGCTCAAAGATGGAAATCATTGATGGGTAGATTTTATAATATTGTTTTTTACCATTATTTTAAAATATAATCTATCTACCATGGTGAATGCTAGTGGTTCACTATTTACTAATTTTTGTTTAAGTAGAGAGTATTGAGTTACTAGTATAGGCCATTTTTACTAGACAATAGATTCCTAAAATAATCTTTTTTAGTAATCCTTTATATTCTTAATGACTTAAATAAATCCACTTAAATAGTTGAATTAATCCCAATCTTAATTTTTATTAGATTTAGTTGAATACATGTCGGCGATTTCACGTGTATAATACCTTATAGAAGTTAACAAGAAAGTCTTCCTAACTCTCAAGTGGGAATTCTTAGATGTTGTAAGTGTGCCCATTCAGTTGTATCTATCCCCTTATTTACCTTTCTCTAACCTCTAGTGATTATCCCTCACTTCTTCTTAGTAACAAGGGGTTAAGTCAAGAGATTATCAAGCTCTAATTCAACAAAGAAAAAATAAAAAATAACAATAAAAAAAAGAACAAAAAATATTTCATAATTTTTGTACTCTCAAGTGGATACATTGATCAAAGCTACAAAAAAATTAAGAATAAAATAAGTTAATAAGTAAAGCACATGCATGCACAAACTTGATGAAACAACCAATATTCTAGCTTGCCTTCAAAAAGTCATCCTTAATGAGGATGATTTCCTCTACCCCAGGATTGACATGTTGGACATCATTGGTCTTAGTTTGGAAAGTAAGCATAAAGTCTATTCCTTATTGTTACTTAGTACAAGTATAATTGGCTAGTATAAATAGGATTAGTCTTTGGCTATTTACAAAATTCATACTAAAATTGTTCCATCATATTTTTAATTCCTAGTGTTCGATCTCCTAATTCCTACATCTTAAAATCTTAGTGAGTTGTCCTATTCCACATTATCAATACCATATATATGTTACATGTAATAAATGAAATCATACCATAATAAATTAATGCATTTCAAAGCAATAATGATGTAAAACCATCATGTTAGTCTAGCCACATCCACAAATATCCATTATAATTCATGCATACATATATTCAATATAAATCATATAAGAGAAAAGTACAACTTAATACATATACATACATATAATAATCCACAAGTAATAAAAGCCAAAATATAATCTAGCCATGTGCATGAAGGGAAAGATGAGAGACATAATAAGATATTGATTAACACCAATAGTAATAGTTATATGCCCTATAAGTGTGTTTATGATTAAGTACACATACTTCATTATAGGAGGCTAATGATAAAACCTACTACACAAGTACACAATATCCTCATGTAACCCGAGGAACAAAAAAATAAACTATACAAAGCCAAAAATCCAATTTGATATCTCAAAAAGGGCTTTAAATTGTATCTAAGTTCCTAACCCTCTAGGACTCACTCCTTTGTCTCCTCCTACTATCTACCATATTTTATCAAGCATAAGAGTTTGATCTCTCCATGATAGTACTTGGAATGAGATGGATGTTTGAAACCATGTCTAAGAATAGGTTGGTGTCTTAACCCATGAATGCGAAGCTAGTTTCTAGCGAATCCTTACAAGAGTCATCTCTTATAGAAAAACTACCTCAACCTCAAACTTATCAACCTTAGTCCTCACAGATGTAAGCTGGCATGGTTTGTGGGAATAAAAGTTTGTGTCTTGGAAAACTACTACCGTAGGTATCCTTACATCCACTAAAAGCACATCTCTCCCCCTCGTGTGAGGGATAAGAATATCAAGATCCTAATCAAGTTCCTCCATCTATCTACAATACATGTGTGACATTGTACGAAGAAAAAAGAGAACTAGGTTGTTTCCATAGTTTAAGAAATAATGTACAAATCAAAAGTCAAACAATTAACTAAGAAGTAAGATATTCACAAGGATCTACTTTACAAGAAGGGTTAATCACTCACATTTACTCATGTATTTGCCAAGATAGAGGATGCTTGTGAACTAAAAGCAACTATATTTAATGCTTCCTCATCCCCCACCTTGAAGTAGTAGTCATCATCAAATCTCTCATCCTAATCACTCTTATCATAAAAAATTAGATGACCCCAACATGGCTTTAGCCTTCACATGTACCTATCCTCCTATAACCATGTAATAGGAGTCCCTGGGGCAGGAGGAGTCCCTTCCCTAGTTTCTACTACTTTGTAAATAGATATAACACATGGAAAAATTAGGAGCAAGTCATCTCTAAATTGTGGGAGATATTATATGATGAGTCTTACCAAGCCATCTACCAAATGGCTCACCCCTATGTGGCTCTCTCCACACATCATCTCCTACCCATCTTTGGATCAGGATCTACCATAGTTGCCATTGTGCTATAGTGACCCAATTGACATGTAATAACAATGCACTTGTAGCTGCCCCTTATCATAGTTAAAGTAATAGATGAATGCATTATGAATATGGAGAGAGGAAAAGGTAAACAAAAGCCTTTCTTTATTTTCCCAATCTTTCTACAACATGTTTTTATCTTACAAGAGATGAGCAAAATTCTATAGACATAGAAAATGTATGTGAGTTGCTAGATCTATTATTAGAGGTTCATAATCTCACTTAGGTCATATCTTAGTATGTTTTCAACATATTCTAGATTGAACAGTTACTTGTAGACATGAAATGAGGCAAAAAAAAATTATGGCAAGAAAAATTAAGTCTGACAGAAATCAAGTAGAACAAGCAGTCAAGCAGTCAAGTTTCTGCTTCTAACTTTTACTACTACAAAAAAATAAAATAAAATAATGTATCAAATAAATTTTTGTTTCAATTTCTTTAATTTCAATTTTTGAAAGTTTATGTTTATTTTATAAAAAACAATAAAATAGAAAAAAATTATTAAACTCTAAAATACAAATAATTTGAGAAAGAACTATATATAACTAATATTTCATAAATTTAGAAGCTTAAATATTGATTTTTTTATAATTTTCTTCAATAAAATTAAATAAATAATTAAGTGTAAATAAAATAAATCTATAAGTTATATATTAAATTATTGTTATTGAATATTTATATGAAGCTTTGATATCTCAAACTCAATAATTGAAAATGTAAACTAGATTTTAAAAATTAGAAATAATATAAAGTTGAACATACTTAAAATAAAATACTAAAAATAAAACTAAACTATATTAAAAATGTAAAGCTATATTTGAATTAAATAAAAACTAAAGATAAGACTTTATTTTTTGTTTAAAAAAATCTCCGTAATAAGTAATTAAACTAATTAAAAAATAAATTTGAACTCAAGTTTGTACCATCTTTCACATGCATTTAACTCTACACCCATTTTCTTTGTAACTGTATTTAAAGAAATAGTTATCTCAATAGAACTCTAAGAGTCAACAATGATAGAAAAGCGGAAATTGGAGTGTTAAAAAGTGTACTTAGAATTGGATCAAATATTAAAACTTAAGGTTATTTTGTACGAATTTCAAAGTCTTGTTCACAGATTGAACACTAATGTAGAAATTATTTTATAGATCAACTTATAAAGATATAATTAGATATATTTAATTATAGAAACATCTTATATGTTATAAAACATAAGATTAAAAAATATATATATATTTATACATAAATTTTATTTTGTTATTATATTCATGTGTATGTTGATTTAAGTATACATGTATATGCATGCATTTAAATTAAATACAAAGTACAACATAGTACATTTTCAGCTTTATAACAGTGAAGAATCAGATTTCCAGTCCTCTGCAATGGCATCAAACAAAAAAATTAAATAGGGACTAATCATATTACAAAGGAATTGTATCAAATGTGAAACAAACACAAGTTTTTTTATCGTTTTCCTAAAATACTCAAATATTTTTATAAATTCACTTAGGAATGTTCTCATTGAGGCCAATTGCAATGGGTAAATACTAAAATGTACATTAGTTAAACCATTGGAAAATACTTTGTGAAACTATTACCTGGAGTTCATAAGTTGAGACAAAAGATAATATTGTGCTTTGTGAAAGTATTACTTGGAGTTCATAAGTTGAGACAAATGATAATATTGTAAACTTTTTAGCAAGGGATTTAGAAAAACTTAAATCAACACTAAATTCCAAAAGCAAGGGTGCTAATGTTCAATTTGGCAATTTGGTTTAGAATAACTAATTTAAAGTTTAGGTGCTGCCACTAACACATGTTAGACCCACCTATTTTTACTATCAAACATCTTGTGTTTCAAATACCATACGATATAATTAATGTGAGCACTTCTTGGTAACTAAATAATTATGCTTTTGCCCTTTTCTTGTAATCGTTCTTGAAGTGAGATGCAAATATTTTCCCTATCATTTTTTATAATGGTTAAAGTGAAAACCTTTTCTACGTGCCTTCAATGTAGTAAGTAATGTGCCACATATGTCCTATTTTATTGCACGCTTTTGCATGCTTAATACATGATTCATACAGGTGGAGTCTTTTCTGTATACTAGCTTATGCTTGCACATAGAGTTTTGGACATGCCAGAGGCTTCATGTTTTGGTACTTGAGAAATACAAAGCCAAGTCTGCATTCTGGTCACTCATTTTTAATGGTTAGCTAGAACTAGCAATGGATTTTCTTTATAAATTTTTGGAAGCCTATATTTATTTTGAACATTTTATTTTACCCTTGGAGAAAAGTTCATCTTCATTTACTATAATTTTTGTGTACTGGTCCATTCATTGTTTGGAAGTGTTATTTACACCATTTAGGAATGGATTTAGAAAATTTCAATTTATTGGTTCTCAGATTACATTATTTGTGATATGCTGATTTGTTTTCCATGGTTGTGTAGTGAAGTACAAGGATTTTCCATTACATTCCTTTGTGAGGAAATGATGTGAATGAAAAGAGAATGAGGGTCAAACTAGACAGGTCAGAACTAGTTGAATTTACCTGTTGGATTCATACAATCTTGTAATTATAGAAGAAATGATGTAGGGAGGAACATGCTTCTCTTTATGCTCTAGTCTGTGATAGGAAGGGATAGGGCACATTTTCAAGATAATCGTTCATTCATTTAAAAAAAAATTCATATTCATTGTATTTGAATCATAGATATTATTAAAGGATTTGCTTGATTATTGATTGGAAATGAATCACTTAGCACTGTAGTATTGTGCTAATCTTAGCAAGGAAGCTTATTTAGTATTTTGGTTTAGTTGCAAATAGAAACTATCACTTTAGATAATATGAAAATGGATAAGTGGTTAATGTTAGCCATGCAGCCCAACTCTTCTTTCTTGCTCACCTTAGAACACGATTTTAGTCAGCTATACTTGGAAATGCTCTGGTAGACATGTATGCAAAATGTGGAAGCATAGACAAGGCATGTGGCATGTGGACTGACAAAAATCATTTCATATTTCTTATGCTCTCTATCAATTTATAATCAATTATGAAATGTAATCTGAAATGTCCATACAAAAAAATTATACAATCGAGTTTGAAAACATTAACAAAAAGCCTCCTAGATTCTAGAAATCTTCTAATATGAGTTGAGGGATTTTTTGTTCAATCTCTTCCGAGGGACAGTCTTCAACAGTGTATGGCCCAAATGAAGGGTTTCATAGTTTGAGAGCTTTGCAAAAAGTCATGGACTTCCATCTAAGGATAAAGTATAGATGAATTTTACATCTGCCCTGGTAGACATGTATCTAAAATGTGGAAGCATAGACAACGAGTGTGAACTGTTTGATATAATGTCTCAATGTCATGATTGTTGGATATGCACAAAACAAATTTGTTGAAAAGAGTTTAAAAACTTTCAAGCATATGCAATTCACAGGTGTAAAGAGACTCCGCAAACTTTGCAAGCATCCTCTCAGTCTGTGGTGAAATGGGAGCTTCGAAACAGGGCATAGACATCCATAAAAGCATAAAGGATAGAGGAATTAAAAGAGAGACCAAAGAATTAAAAGAAAATTAACATCATGAAATTTATTTCTTTAATCTACTGTTAAATCTACATACAGTTTTAAGCATGTTCCAGTAGTATTATTTATAGGAACAAAATAAAGAATACTCACTTCGCTTATTCTTGTTTATATCCCTTGTTATTGCTTCTGCATCCAACCTTGTAATAAAAAAAAAATGAAACTAGAAAGAGAATCTACATGGAAAAGCAAGAGAAAGTTTGGCAAACTAGGGCAAATAGACATGGAGACCCAAACAAATAATTGTGCCTAAAATGGAGCTTTAAGTCGAGACTCTCTATTTTACTTGTTTTGTCTATTGTTAATTTGAGGGTTTTCTTTAAATTTTTTATCTTTGCAAAGGGTTTGTAGTAATGGCAGAGAAATAGTCTGGAGCGGTGAAGTGATTGAACACGTAGAAGGGTTATGGATTTATAACACTTGATGGCGGGGGCGAGGATTTGTTTGTTCACCTGCAGCGATGGCGGCCGCCACATGAAGCTTTGCGATATTTGTTCATAGTTTTTTTAACTATTTTTTCTAATAAATTTGATTTATTTCCTTACCTTTTTTCTCAGGAGCCAATAGCTAAATAGATAATTAACTTTTTTAGATTTTAAAAATACATATAAATTTATAAACTTTGGTACAAACTTGTATTTGAGAAAATTTTTCAAATACTATTGGTTAAAGTAATTGCTCTATGCATCAAACAGATGCAATAGTATCCTGGAACTAATAATAATTAAATTCTTCCAAATTGCATTATGGCTATTTCATACAAATATAATTAGATTGATTAATTGATTAGGAGTTTGATATTAACTTAATAATGATAAGTTAAAGATAAACAAATATCCATTGTTGTAGTTACTAAGTACAAGTATAATTGGTATTAATCACAATGTAATTAATATTATAACTATCTGATATAATAGGTGAAGTCTTATATTAATTTAGAATTATAAATATATAATAATTATAAATATTTTACTCTTTTGTTTTATAATTTTAAGATATTTAATTATCATAGTTTGAATCAAATTAATAAAAACAAAAGAAAATTAATCCTTATAAATGTAAGTGAATATATCTATGTTAATGAAGTACATAAATTCTTTAATTTTTAAAAAGATTTCAAGTAATATCTTTTATATTATTTTTTAATTTTTTAATTTTATATATTATCAATATTTAAAAAATATATAATTAAAAATATCAATAAAATTATTTTTCTTAAATATAGTTATTAATTTTTGAAATAAAATAATTTATACATAAATAATCAATATAATATATTATAAGATATTTAAAAAATATAACTATAAATCAAAATTTAAATACTTCACATAAATTATTAATCTAATATAATATAATTTCCTATTTTAAAAAAATAATTGTTAAAATCAAAATAAATTACATCATTTAATTAACTAGGAACAATTTTAATAATATTTTATATAGTTCATATAACTTATGTCAAATCATATTATTTAGTATTTTAAAATATAACTTATAATTATTTATTATAAATAATAGATATTATTATCACTAATTCATAAGTTAATTAATATAAAATATAATGAAAAAGTTAAGTTTATTAATATTTAGATTATAATTATAATTTATGTTATATAATCTAAATATATAACATCTAATTATAATACATATAACAAATTTTATTATTCAATTTAATATACATTAGTTAATAAATAATCTATATCCAAAACCATGCATTTATATTATAACATATTTTTAAAAATAAATATGAATTATTTTAAGGGCATGGTAAAGTATTTGCCCCTATAATATTGCCTCAAAAATTGTAATAGAGGTAGTGCTTCCACAAAATCCATGTATAAGAGCTTAAATTTTTAAGCCAATAGAAGAGCTCGAAATTAATTTTGTTGAATTATAAACATAAAAAATGTGCATGTATACTATACAAATTATTAATTTTGTAACAAATTTGATAAAAATAATAATTTTAATTGGTAGAAATGTGATTTTTTAATCACTACTTAATGGAAGAAATCCAAAAACGGATGTAATAGTACTTGCCTAGCCTATCGGCAAGTACTAATAAAGAGCCTCCAACAAGTTGATAAAATTGATAGTTTCCAAGGAAATTAAAAACGATCTTGTTACCACTATTGAGATTGTCTTTGAATTGTAGGTGGAGATCAGTGTATGGTAGCTGTCAGATAATTCATTTTCTAAATTCTTCATTTTATGTCAGAGTTGTTTGTTTTTAAATTCTTCATTTGATATATTTATTTATTTATATATTTACTTGAAACAATTAAACAAACACCAGTCTTCAATTATGGTAACTCAATTATGGTTTTTAGAGGCATTTTATAATAGGAATAAGGATTGGAATGTAGTTGGGAATATTTAAAAAATAAATTGTATTCTATTGTAAATTTCAAAGTATTAATAGATTTTAAAAAATAAAAATAGGAATATCTTTTTTACAATTAATAAATAAAATTAATTAGTTATAAATCAGTTGTGAAGTAAGATAATATAGTTTTGTGATATTTATGCAATTATTTATTATGTAATTAGAATAGTATAAATTTATAAATTTCTTGTACAATGAATAATCTATTTTGTACTATAAAATATTAAATATGAATGAATAGTTTATTATTATAATAGTACTATAAAAACATCTAAAATAGTCTCTTGAAAAATTATCAAAGAAATAATTTTATTTTCAAATAATTTTGACATCATTGATATTTTTAAATAATTAAATTGAGTAAAACAATTATTTAAATTGTAAATAAAAAATATTTTAAATACATTTAGATCCAAAATCACTAATAATGAAGCAACATCTTTAAAAAGTACTTTATTTATATTTTATTCAATTATAGATTTTTTAGGATTAATTTTTTTTTCTAAAAAGTATTTTGTTTTAAACTACACATATTCAAGAATAATTGTGAAACTCTTTACCTTATTTTATTAGTTTAGTTTTTTTCCCTCCTTTAAAGTACTTTATTTAAATGACTTAGCTTGATTGGTTAGAGATTCCTATCTTAGGAGGTCCAATTGCAGTCTTAAAAAAAAGAGAATTTTATTTTAAATTACAATTATTCAAGAATACTTGTGACATTATTTATTTATTTAATTTTCTTGAAATAATATTTTAATTCTTCTATCTAAAATATTTAGTTTTAATTACAGTCATTGAAGAATAAATGTGACATTTTGTAGTGTATTTTATTTGATAAAATATCTACTAAAAAACTCTTAAGTAAATAAAATAAAATAAATTTAACTAAATTAAAATAATTATTTTAATATAATTAAAATAAATGAATAATTTTGTAATAATTTTTAAACTAAATAAAATTACTAAGTTTTATTTTAACATACTTAAAATATCTATATATTTTTTGATCGGTAAAATAGTTGTTTTATTTAGATTATTGAAAAATCAAGATTGAACTTGGCTAGGACTTACATATAGGGAAACCACCTTCCCAAAGATATAACATTACTAGACATAAGGATCTAAATTAACAGATCAAAAATCAAGGATTCATTCCTAAGTCTACAAAAATCTAGGATCATTGTTTCACTCTAGCTCCTCCATTTGTCTAAGAGTGGAGGATCATATCAAAGTTTAGTTGTGCTTTCGTAGTCTTTATTCCTTTCATAGTGTGGTAGCCATCTTCCACCTTGGCAACCTTAGCTTACCAATCAAAATATTTTTTCTTAGAAAACCTCTCCTAAGCAGCCAAGCTACACTAAACTTGCGGTGGAGCCTCCCCTGCCTGAGACCCCACATGTTTACTTTTCTCCCTTCCATCTGGTGTTATAGTACTATTTTTTAGCTTCACACCTCCTACAAAACCTAGCAGTGTTCATAATTGGTTTCTCATCTTGAATCACATTCTTAGTATGTCATTGCTGCCCTTCCCTAGCCACAACCTGATAAAAAACTATTGCATTGCTCATCCTTCTTCTCCACTATATAATGTTGATGAGATACATCTTCCACTCTAAAGTGATCTTGTGAGATCTAATCTTGGCACACTGGGAGGCCATGTACCCTATTTGAAAATATATTTTTCATTTGAAAGGAATCCCATCATAATCTAATGGTTGTACCCAACAACCCTTTGTGGTTTTAATTGATAGATCTTCGAGAAGCCCATCAACAACATTCATTTCAATAAGAATAAGAGAAAAGGTGGAATGGAGAAGATTAAAGGAACCCTCATCCACCAACAAGAAATTTCCTAAAGAGTTTCTAATGGCCTCAAAATATGAGTCAAACTAGAAATGCAGAGGAAGGTTTGGGAGTCTAACCCAAACCTGGATCATGTCAAAAACTTCAGTGGCTGGACAAAAAGGTGAATGCCAAGGCTTCAACATTAGGGGATTCTTATCCTCCCACCTTGAATGATGATCATACAAAATCTTGTTCCTATTCTACACATTTTTAAAGACAACAATAAAAAAACCTCTAGCAACTAGATAGATCTAGATGCACCCATCCAGAATTGGCTCCCATTGTTTGGTTATCCATTTATTAAGATTATTCAAACTTTCCAAAGACTAAAAAAATTTCCAATCAATCCCAGCCATGAGAAAACAAAAAAATTATGTGTACCCTCCTCTCTACTGTCGACCCGAGGTCCATAGAAATGACACTAATTGATGATAGCAGTGAAGAGCCCAAATATCCTACCTCTTGGCATTGAAAACCTTGTGTCATTTTATACCTACTGGGACCACATCCCTAGGTGTTTCCCATATCCAAACCTCCTTTGGCCATGTAATTGGTCATATTAGGCCGTGTGTATTTTTGTTTTCTCCCTCCCTATTCGAAACAACTTCACCCCATCTCACCCCCTCCATCATCATTTTCCTTGGTACCATCTGATGAAAATGAAAGTATTGGCATCCTCCATTCCCACAATTGGACTTCCCCACAACCTACAAGAACTATTTTGGGTGACCTACATAGGCACGAGGCACCGAAAAACCCTAGGATCGTGAAGTGTCTGCAGTGGCATCATACTTTTTTGCTTGTTCACTTAAACTATCTATATTAATATTAATTTGAACTCTCTTATTTTGTTTCAAATTTAATTTTAATTTATTTAAGAATTATTTCATCTATTTTAAAATATATATATATATATATATATATATATATATATATATATATATATATATATATATATATATATATATATATATATATATATATATATATATATATATATATATATATATATATATATATATATATATATATATATATATATATATATATATATATATATATATATATATATATATATATATATATATATATATATATATATTGGTAAAAGGCCAAAGCCAAGAATTTTATTAATCTTATAACAAAAGATACAAAACCCCGCTCAGTGCAGGTGCTGGTAGGAAAGAATGGGGTTGAGAAAACCTCCAGCCTTGCCTGGGACGGTACAGTCCAGAATTTGATACATGATATTTTAAGAGGGCATTCCCTTAGAGTACAAAATCATTACATATGCCTAGGTTACACATTTTACAAAAAGTTGCTACATTGTTCTCAGTTAAAATAAGTTACTTTTGTTGTTGCTAGTTCATCGGTCAAAAGGTAGAAGCCTCCTTTCTTGTTCACATAATTTCCCCTTTGTTCGGGGCTTAAATTATAAAAGCCAATCTTGATTACATTTTGAAGAAAGATCGAATGGGTTTCCTTTCTTGACTAATGTTACTGCAATACCTATAAAAACTTCTAGCTAGGATCCTTGTTAGTGTACCCAAAACATAGTATTTGTATCCAAAGATTCTACATTTCCTAAAATAAAATAGAATAAAATAAAATAAAGTGTGTATCTTATTGAAATCATATCTTAAAATAGCTTGAGTAGGAAAAGAGCTTTCTATGTCTACTCCAAACCTGCAAACCTGCTAAGTAAACTTGAAGCCTAGCCTGATCTAATACTGGGTTAGTTCCTATGAGAGCCAAATTTGACTGTTATTAGATGGAAGATAAGATAGATATTGAAAAACATCCTAAAATAGTCCCAGTCATGGTCATCCATGAAATATCAAAGAAAGGCGTGTTGTTAACCATTCCATTAACCATATAAGACGTACTATTATACATTTATAAAAACTTTCAATTATAACCCAACTGTTTGGGATCCTCACTTGAAATTAAGTTAAATTGTCCTGTAAGCATGTCAATACTAGAAACCATATCAATAAAAAACCCTACATATGTGTCCACTTAACCTGAAAATTAAAGGCACATAACTCAAGAGAGAAGTAGGGTCTGTCAATGAAAAGAAGATTCTAGGAGAGATTCTAGAGATTTAGCAAGCTAAGAAACAACACAAAGGTTATTGCTGGAAGTCCCTACCCAAGAGCTACAACTGAATGAAACAATAAAACTCGAGGCTTGCATTAGAACATAAAAGGATAAAAACAACTCCCTTTGATCAGAGCATCGCTCTTTAGCTGAAAAATAGCCATAAAGGATATAACACCATGGTAATTTCTAACCTGAAGCCAATACATAATATTTATGTATCGACTTCAAGATTAGAGATTACCATGGTGATCATATCTGAATCTCAAGACTATCTTCAAATTGAACAAAGATTGGATTCCATATTTATAAAATTGGCTAGTTATCCCAAATTAAGATGTTAGGTATTGGAATCTTGTACCACTTTTTCTTGTCATAATACTGTATACTAACTTTGTACTTTCAGAACATGGTACACTTGTCTTAGACCAAAAATAACTAAATTAAGCCTTATTCTGACTCCCTTGCTTTCCATATGTTTCAATAAATGACTGTATACTAGTTAATCTTATATCATGTGTAAATTAAATTAGAATATCTCAATAAATCAAAGTAGCCACTCCTAATATATATCTTATGTCAAGTGTTTACGAGTGTGCATATCCTATGTAAATTAGGAGTTGTTTAATTATTGTAAGCTTTTATATACAAGGAGCAGTTGCTTTGATTTGTTGCAACAATATTCCTCTACTAGTCCTGTTAAGTAAGTATTTGACATAAGATTTGCTAATATGTTACAAAGGGAGAGATAAGTCATAGAGACTAATCCTAAATAAAGCTTAAAAACTAATGACAAGAAGGTCTAGAATTTATAAATCACAACTACTATGCTAACATTGCAAAGTGAGATCTGAAGCCAAAGATTCGCTTTGGATCATAATCTAATTTAAAATACAAGAAGGGATGCATGCATATACATAAGGGAATGGGTTTTTCTACAAAAGGAGACTTGATTAATGCCCCCTGCTCAAACTCTACCTTACAGGGGCTAAAGATTAAAACATAAAAAAGGACTCTCCAAAAAAGGACTCATAATGACAGGATGACAAGGCTTAACAAACCTCTAGAGATAAACTAGCCTCACTATATGAAAAGACATGAGGGCTCTATTATTGGAATACACAAAAACAAGAGACCAGACCAGCCCACCCATAAAGTGATTGACAACTTAAAAAAAAAAAAAGACAAGCCAATATATATATATATATATATATATATATATATATATATATATATATATATATATATATATGCATATCTGGAGAAAGAAAATATATATGAATAGATCTGTAAACATATCTAGAGAAAGAAAAATAAATGAATAGATCTATATATATATATATATGAATATTCAAACATATATATATTTACCAAAAATATAAATACTGAAGGCTTCTTATGTAAAGACATATGGTCGTATAATATAGAAGAAAAACCTTAATCTGTAGCTTGATTGATACCAAATAACCAAATTAGTAAAAATAGAAAGAAATAAACCATACACTTAAGAATCATATGAAGTGATAAATTCACCAGAAATTGTTCTTGAGGTTTTCAAGCACACAGGGCTAGATAGCATATTGTTTCGTGATGTTCAGCTACTGGGTCTTAGCTCTGTGGATTAATCTTAAAAGCGTCTAAAGAAATAAATTTAAATAAAAAATTGAAACATGTAATAATATAAAATTATATCTATAAACCAAAAAACCATTTCTGTTCTAACATAATCTATGACTTACTGTTCAGTTTCCCAGTCCTCTATCGAGATATCATAATTACATATTAGACAAAAGTAGAGTATTACCTAGAAAGTTCATAAATTTTTCTTTAGCTTGTGTCCTTAAACCCTATAGTTTCACTATCCTTTACATATAATGCTACAGCTCCAAGAGACACCCTCCTTATGAAGAATTATGATCTCTTCCACATCTTCCAGAACATCCCTTGAGGACTTCTTTACTGAGGGCGCTACAATCTTTACATTACTAGTAATATCCTCGTCAAGATCCTCTAGCATGTTGAAGCCCTCTACCCTCCAATAATCCAGAACCCTTTCTAGTTCTACCTCTTCTTTGAGCATAGTAGAATAAGGGAATCCAAGTTTCGCCTCATTGATGGCCAATGTTTGTTGAATTTGGCTTCATGTTTGAAGAACAAAATTGGTAATCGTTGGAAACTAGGAATAGATGGCAATGCTACCAATTCTAACTTCATATATAATTTTGGATATGGAATTGTCAGGTCTTTGTTGATGCCATACATCACTAGCTCCAAACCTTTCATGAATTCCTCTTTGAATATCACCTTAGCCGCATCCATGATTCTCACCTTTTCTGTTCCATTAAAATTTGTTCGAGCAATGAAAAGCCCTACAATGTGTCCATTAACATGGACTGCATAGTCATTGTTAAAATGGTCCTCCACGAGTCCCTTCACTAGAGCTTTGTGAATTGTATCTAAGAGGGAATTAAGGAGTTTATTCCATCTCTCAGGCTTGATGTTGCCTTGAAAGGCCATTTTCCTATTCTCCTTTGTGTGGAAGGTCAGATCTCTATTCTCTACTTTGGCAAGAAAAATAGATAGGTAGCAATCTTTGCAGGTTCCTATTGTTAAATAAGGTTTTAATGTCTTGTTTGAAACCACCATTTACTTTGATGTGATGCTAGGGATCATGTGAAATTACTTCACGATTGATAGCTCACCATTTCATAATTAATAAGTACTTTTTGAAGCCAGGGGACAGTTGTTGCGCATATTAACATAATAGTCTATTTGATTTTGAGAATTTTAGATTTTCAAAAAGGAGAGGGGGTGACGATGTCATCAGAAATGTAATGATTATTAATTAATCCTCTGCCAAGTGTGGTGGTGCTTGCCTATTTTGGTGGTGCCTTGTTGGATGCATATAGATTTTGGTGAGAGAGAGGGATTCTAAAATTTATATAATATTAAGGTTTCTTTAAATATATAATATGTAAATATTAGTATGAATAGATGAAACATCAATAAAATATATCCTAAAAGGCTTTAGCGCTAAATACGACCATGTGAAATGCCCCTAGATTTGTACAAATATAAATAAGCTTAACTAGGTTTAGTAAGTGGATGTATGGTATCTTAAGGAAAAGTAAGTTTCAATCCAGAGATGTGACTAGAGGCGAACTCAATTATTACAGAATTGTCCTAGGTGCTACCATTTATGGAATCTTTAATACATAGGAGAGTTATCTTGGAGTGTGATGCCATCTGCTCCCATATTTGCAAGTTCATCTACCTTGCTATTGCCTTCTCGATAGATATGGTTGAAAGTTACCTGTTCAAAGGAGTTGCATAAATTTAAGGCTAGGGGCAAGAGGGAGTTTAATTTCTAGTTAGGGGTTGATCCTTTCCTCAAGGCATTGATAACAATTGTCGAGTCCCCTTCAATTTCAAAGAGTTGAATTCGTAAGGATAGGCCTATTTTAAGCCCTTTAATAAGTGCTAAAAATTCAGCCCAGTTGTTGGTTTCAATTCTTAAAGGGACTGCAAAGGATGCTATTTCTTTTCCTTCCTGGTTGTGAATATTGCCACCTATGCCTGCTATCCCTGGGTTGCATCTAGAGGCCCCATTGAAATTAAGTTTTAACCAACCTTCTACTGGAGGATGCCACTTACACACCAATCTTTTGGATTCTAGCCCCAAATCCCCTGATCCAATAAAGGGAGGGAGGGAGAGACCTTGCCATGCTTTTCTCATTTTCTCATCCCAATGACTCATATGAAGATTAGTTTTTTGAATGCAGGATAATTTACTATTAATGTTTTCTATGATGGCCACTTCAATTTTATTGCATAATTTCCTCCAATCCATTTTCTCATCTTTGAAGATTCTTCTATTTCTCTCTTTCCAGATTTCCCAGATTAAGATAGATGGGGTAGAAATCTAGAGATTGGCATAAATGTTGTCCCTCTTGATAATCGACCATGCTTGGAACATTTTTAGAAGAGAATAAGGGGAGGCTGAAGATCATCCTAGGACTCCTATGAGCCATTCCCAACATTTATTTGAGAAGGGACAATTAAAGAATAAGTGATCTGTGTCTTCTTCACTATTTTCACAAAGAGGGCACGTATTGGGGCCTGAGAAGCCCATTTTCCTAAATCTATCTGCAGTTAGGAGTTTTTAATTAAGAGCTAGCCAAGTGCAAAAACCAACTTTGGGAAGACATCCTTTGTTCCAACATAGGATGGTGGGAATTTCAGTCTTCTATCTCTTATGATTCTTATTTAAGTGATCATAATCGTCCTTTGTGTTGTATTCACCATTTTTGGATCTATGCCAGAATAAAGTGTCCTTATTGTTGTTGATCATGATCTTTCTCTCATTAAGGATTCTTGCTAAAAGCTCCTTCTTTGAAGAGGATAAACCTAAAATTTGGAAGGATTTCCATTCCCATTCCTCCTGATTATA
Source organism: Chamaecyparis obtusa (assembly GCA_027943335.1). Taxonomy (NCBI): domain Eukaryota; kingdom Viridiplantae; phylum Streptophyta; class Pinopsida; order Cupressales; family Cupressaceae; genus Chamaecyparis; species Chamaecyparis obtusa. The sequence continues at coordinate 32,566 of BSBK01006942.1, read as the reverse complement.
TACTATGTAATCCTTGAGGAAAAAACCAAATCTATATTTAGGAAGTTTTGGAGAGGAGCATTGTTTAGTTCTTTATTTAAAATTTCATATCCTCCCCAAGAATCTATCCAAAAGAGTACTTCTTCACCAATGCCTAAATTCCATGTCAGTTTATCCCTTACGATGTTCCTATAATCTAACAAAAAATTCTAATTTTTGGATCCCCTTGGGGGATCAATTTCCCTAAAGATGTTGATGGGGGAAGCATCCTTGAGATATTTTCTGATAAGAATCTTTTCCCATTTGGCCTCCAGGTTCCTATACAATCTCCATACCAATTTATCTCCTAGAGATTTCCCTTGATCCTCAAGATTTTTTAGACCAACACCTCCTTCATCTTTTGGTTTACAAACATTTTCCCATGAAATAAGGGGGATTTTTTTTTGTCTCCTCTTCCTTGCCAAAGGAAATTTCTCAGATGTTTGTTAATTTCTAATTTTTTATTTGTGGGGAGATGGAAGGAGGATAATTGAAAGGTTGGCATGGCTGCCAGGACAAATTTGAACATGATTGCTCTGCCTGCTGAAGATAACCATTTTCCCTTCCATGAGTTCATCTTGTTTTTGATCTTCTCAATCAGAGGGTTCCAAATGTCCATAGTCCTATTATCCTTCATTAGAGGAAGGCCCAAGTACTTACAAGGAAGCTTGCCTTGTTTGAAATTAAGGATATGAAAAATATCCCTTTCAACTTCCATATCTGTGTTAAAGAAGAAAATTTCAGATTTTTCCAAGTTGATTTCCTGTCCAGAAGCTTTGGAGTAGGAATTCAAAATATTTTTGAAAGCTCTGGGTTCTTTCCTTTTGCTAGTCCCATATAGAAAAGTGTCATCAACAAAATGTTGATGAGTTGTAGGCTTTAGTTCTGATGTGATGGCTATATCTACAATGTTACCTTTCTCCTGTTCCTTAATGATGGACCTTCCTGTTACACAAAATTACAACATGCAAAAGAATAAACACAAATAGTAAAAGATTACATTTTTAGGGTCCAATTAACACTATCTTTCATGTATTGTTGATTAAAATTTTGTTATTACATTCATTATTAGATTTCATTATTGTACTCTAAGTATTGATCACATTTCAAAATTTCAAGTTCACAATTGATCATTACATTGTGCATTCAAATTGAATGTAGTATACAAGTGTTCTTTCATATTTCATATTTCATGTCAATTAAAGAGTACATTTGTAGAATAGAAAGTATGATAGAAGTATGGAGTAGGGGTCCCATGCATTGCCTTATTGTCTATTTGTTGTCAGTTGGTTGTTTGTCAGGTTCTAGGTCTTCAGATTTCAAGTCTTCAGGTCTAGGTCTTCATCTTCATTAGGTTTTTAAAGGTTTTTTACCTGCATCATGAGAGAGAAAATGGTGTTAGATCCAAATGGATCTAAGCAATGCATGAAACACAAACAACATACAACTACAATCAATTATTTTAATGCTGCATATCTATCTGGTAAATTCAATGCAATAAGGAAATGTGCATCCACACTAACTGAAAGATAGTATTAAAGGGAATTGTTTTTAAAACATGAAACCTTTTACTATTGAATTTCATTCTGATGTATGTTGTCCTTTTTAAAAGCCAGATATCTAAATGAAAGGGACTTGGTGTTTCTAAATGAGAAACCTTTTTCAGAAATAGCAAGCTCTTGTTAGATTAGTGAACACAATAATTTGAATTTTGATTCACAAGTGTCATCATTTTTGGCATTTTCATAAACTGAATTACTTATTATGTTCACTAACCTAACAAGATTACTCTGATGTTGTTTGAAGAGCTTAACAAAATATATTACAGTGCTCAAAGTTGATTGGTTTTAACATCACAGTCAGAGAAGAAGATGCCAAGCAAAATGCCTTACAAGATGCTACAACAAAGTGCCATATTGTTACAAAATAGTCAAGTTCAATTGCCAAGATACAACTGCATAGTCACTGGTATTACATATTTTGAAGTACCATGTTCAATAGTATTGTTGAATTCAAAATACAAATTCAATAAATTCATTGTTGTTGCTGATTAAGAAAAGAGAAATGCTACAGAATTGAGCGTAATGACATGAAAATGTTATCATTATGTATTTAATGGATGTCACGAGCCCGTGCTTGAACTTCATTGAATTTCATTTTGATGTCTATGAATGTCACGAGCTATGAAGAATAAAAATGACTGGTGTATTATAAGTTTTCCCAAACTATAGTACGATACATTCGAGTTATGAATATTATATGTTTATCAATGGAGTTGTAAGAAATAGTGTAAGTCTGGTAAAGTGACTGGTTTATGTGTAGTTTTCCAAAATAACAGTGCAAGATAAGCCATGAAATTTTAAATTTTAAGTGGGTTTTTCATTTTTTTTACTATCCAATGTCCAGTCACAGTAGCATGAAGGAGGTAGATTGTTGTCATTTCTTTTAACATTATGAAGTTTATCAAAAGAAGTAAAAGACAAGAAAACATAGAACAAAATGAGGTATTCAAGCTACAGACATGGATACAAAATTGAGCTGTATAAGTTTAGTAAACAACAAAAGCCTTATTTCAAGAAAATGGAGGGTACAATAGAACTTATCTGCATGTTTCTCACATAATAGCTTGTGTCTGTTAGTCCAAGCTTAACATCAAGTTCCAGTGGCCATGATAAAGTATGTAGCTATGGCTAAAAGATTCCCACGTTTAAAGCCAAGTTTACAGTTTCACATCATCTTCCAGCCCCAACCTAGGCTAGGTCATGACCACTAGAGTATTTCCCCATTTCAAGCCATGATTCCTTGCACATGGCTCAAGTTCAAACCCTAGTTCAAAACCCACTAATCATGGAAATTGTTGAGTATTGTAATGCATATAACCTTAAGTCAAAAGAGGGAAAACAAACAAATTTTATTGCAGGAGTAAATACCAGATGAAATAGGATCATGCTTATTGGTTACAACTCAAGATGTGTTCAAAGCTTGTAGCTAAAGACCAAGTCACAGTGAGCTCGAGTCTGGCTCAAAACCCAAGTTCAATTCACAATCAAGCTCAACAAGTTTTTCAGTCATAGTTGAAAGTTGTGACTCAAAGAGATAAAGAAGGCCGGGGCCCAAGTCATCAAAGTCACAACCGAGATCATAGCAAAGAACTTCACAGCCAGGTCATGATTTAAGATGAAGAAATACCCATAGATCATGAAGATAAGTCACAACCTGAGATCATAGTTTGAGGCTGAACTTCACAGCCAGCTCAAAATTGTAGCCGAACACTAGTTGCAGGCTGAGAAAGGAACCATAGCTCAAAAAAATCATTCATGGGCTATGAGTATTTCTACACAGTTCAAGCTCAAGGCGGAGCTTCAAAGCTCAAAGTTGAGACTCAAAGAACAAGCTGAGATCATGCAAGGTGATCTCTAGATCAGAGATAGAAACCCAAGCCTCCATTTATCAAAATTTCATCTCAAAGTTGATGCCAGGAAGTTCTACAATACACAGAGACCAGATTCATGCCAGTCATGCCAAGCTAGAATCAAATTTTGGTAGAGTTTTTGGTCACAGTTAGGGTTTTTCCCCTATTCTTCTCAGATAAATTGAAAGAAATGCTAAGTTTGAGAACAAAAAATAGTTTTTGAGTATTTGGAATCCACTATAGATTGAATTGAATGCCATAACTGTATGTGTCCACATCCTGGTAGAAGCTCAAGAACCACAGTGCCACATCACTGCCTTATTTTTCATGTTGAGTGCAAGTGGTTAGAGTGGTCATGTCAACCCTCTTTCATTTTGCATTTCATAAAATTAGGAGTTAATTCCTAAGTTTAGATTTTAGGTAGTGTAGATTCTTATTTATTTTTAATTTCTATTCAAATTAAATAAGTTAAATGTTTGGTTTAAAATTGTAAAGGGGTTTATATCCTTAATAAGAACCAACATTTAGGGTCTTAGTGATAGCATGTTTTTAGGGCTTAGATCTTGGCATGATTTTAGACCAAATTAGGTAAAATAATAGAGGCTTGAATTTTTGGATTTGAGGTATAGGGAAGATATACAACTAATTTTGCTTATACGTTTTAGGGGTTACAGATTTTGGAGAGAAGGCTGAAAGTGAGCTCATTGTTCCTTGATGCCTTAGAGATCTTGTTTGTAACTGTTACCCAAAAAATTCCCTATCATTCATTTTCAGCCACGGTTCCTATTTTCCAAAGAAATGCTCAAGTGTCGAAAGTCCAGTGTGTTTTCTGACTTTTGGCCCAAAAACCTAGTGTGTTTTCAACCTTCTCTCTGAAGGCTCAGGATGTTTTCAACTTTCGGTACAAAAAAAATTCTCTGTGTTTTCCACCTCGGTCTGAAAACCTTCTGTGTTTTCGACCACTTCTACACTTTACCCTTCTCTGGCGTCTTCATTTTTCTATCCACACAACTCTGACCAGGTGGGTCCCTCTGATGTTTTTGACAATTTGCTATGGCTTGTCACATGATCGCATAGCCCTTTTTTAGGCTATGTGAACATGTGACTAGCCGTTAAGTGCGCACCCCCGAGGTAACAAGTAGGGCCCAGTTCGTGGTCCTCAAGCTTTCAAACCGCCAGCCGTCAGCAAGCAATGGTTTCATGTTAGTCGCATGATTGCATGGGATCTTTTGATCCCATGTGCCCATGCAACTAACCGTCAGTAGTTCATGGTTCGAGCAGTTAGCATCACACAGTTGGTCGCATGATCACATAGGTCTTCCTAGCTGCATGCGATCATGCGACAAGCGGTTAGTGGGGCCTGAAGTTTTTGCATTGGTGCAAGTTCGATGAAGATCTATGGTGGTCGTATGATCTCATGGAATCTTCTAAGGCCATGTGATCTTACACTCGTCATTAGATGAAAATCCAAAATTTTGAGTGGGTCCATGTCAGGAAGGTGCCGAGGTGTTTGATGATGTAGCGGCCGGGATGAATAAGGGAGTGACACATGGTGGTTCTGGGCCTAGGGTTAAAAAAGAAAGTACACAGTTGTGTGGATAAAGGGTTTTGTATGGTCACTAAGTGAGCCCGGGGTTAAGGAAAAGTTCACGCGACTTGGCGACTAGGAAGAAATGAACTCGAGGTAAACCAGGGTTAAGTTTGCAGTGCGGTCTTGGGCCAATTGTCTTGCGTGGCAATGGAGATAGTTTTAAAAGGGCAGTCGCATGATCACATGAAGCCTTTCGAGCTCATGCGATCATGTGACTGCTGACTTTTTCAAAGTGGTGTGGTCGTGGGTCCAGCCATGTGGTCAGCTCCTGTTGGGCCATGTGGGAAGGTTCGACAAGTGTCATGTCTAAGCGTCTATGTGGCAAGCGGTGGTAGTTTCTAGGAGCTTGTCGCATGATCACATAAAAGCTTTTGAGCTCATGCGATCATGCGACTAGTGGTATTTTTGAGGGGTGTGGTCTGTTTCGCGGGCTTTTCTTTTGCAGATGGATGCTATTTGCAAGTGCGGGTAGCTGAAGGAATTGATAATTCTGAAGGCAGTTGTAGTTGGGAGATTTTTGCAGAGGATTTTTAGACTGCCATTTTTTTTGAGTCCTTTCAAGGATTTTAAATCAGATTTGGGCATTCATGGCTCAGTGGGCTTGTAGGGGGTTGTCAGATCGAAGGTCTTTTATCTGCAGGCATGGGCACACAAGCATATCTGATCCGTTGTGATATTTTGACAATTAACATTTATGATCAGAAGTGACTTGTTTTAGGGTTGATTATTTTATGCAGATTTATGTAACCCTGGTTAATTTTGACTCCTGCCTGCGTGCAGTTGAGTTTGTATATAATGTTTTTTTTGGAGCCTGTAGTGCTCAAAGTTCACATTTTGTAGAAAGGGAAGTTTCTTTCCTAGAAAGCTATCTGAGAAAATTTCCTGTCCTCTGGTTTTCTTGCAGTTTGTAATCTTTCATTGAAATCTCAGGTTTAATGGAGGCTATCTGTGGCATTTTTTCCCTCTGGTCTTTCCCTTATATGTATTTCTCTTATTGAATGTAATATACTAGTTTCATTGGAGAAGCCTTGGAGTTCCAGAGCCCTTCTTTCTTTCAGCTCACATGTGTACTATTATGTATTGATCTGATTGGATTGAGTTTGTGGGTATAGTTCAGCCCCTGTCTTTCTGTCTCATTCCTATACCCTTTTGCTGAAGAGAATGTTTGCTTGCAGGTCACAGCTCATGTCATTTGTTCTGGCCCCTCTGTGAAATACTTATGCAAGCCTATTTAGAGAGAGTGTGTTTTATTATATCTGAGAGCCTTCATGCTGATTTGGCCAGTATATTGTATTCATTTCTTTTCGGTGCATCACCTAGTAGGATAGATTTGCTTCTTGTCTTTTCCCTTTTCAAGCATTCCTTCTATCCCTTTCCCTCAAAAGAATTTACATTTTCTATCTAAGAGCAAATTTGGGTGACTATCCAAGAGGAACCAGCCTAGAATCTGGAGGTCTCATCTCGGTTAGCAAAAGGTCCCACAACCTTGAGATGATTCCCATGTTATACTGTATTATCAAGACTACGAGATCTTGAGATCAGAGGCACAAATTTAGTGTATAACATTTCTGGCACGCCCGGTGGGATAGTAAAGAAGTTTATTTGTTTTAAATTGTGTCATCTCTGATATGCAGATTGCATAATATAGACCTTTAGAGGTTGTTCTATCAAGCATATCTAGCAACTCTAGAAGGTCTACTGGTTTCAAAGGTCAAGTGCTGGTATGTTTTCAATCTTTCATATTCAAATTCCAGCTAATTGCATGAGTAGACATGTCAAGTTATTATGGACAGTCAAGTTACTCACCATCCTATTGTGAGAATAATGCTCAACTGGCTAGTTTTCAGCCTTACCAAAGCCACCCAAAGCCTCCTTTTACCCCAAGCTATTATACTTCTCAAGGGTATCAATATATCCAGTATGCCCCAAATGAGTTTGCCCTTGTGCAAAGTTATGAATGGGCTCTCAGGCAAGATGGATCATGGGCACAAGAGGCAAAACAAAAAATGCAAAGCTAGCTTCCCCATCATGCTTACCACCCACCCTACCCTTCTCAGCCTATTCAACAATAGATACAGACTCTAAGCTCAGACTTCAAGGAGATGTAGGAGGCAAAGAGTCTATTGCTTGATTTAGTTAAGCAAGTGTCTAAGCTCAAGGAACAGAGAGAATAGGAGGCTCAAAGTTATTATGAAGAGGAGTCAGTGCCCTACCAGGAGATGGAAGCCCAAAGCTATGAGCAAGGGTTCATTCCTTACCAAGCGGCAGAGACTCTTGTTGATGAGCAACAAGTAAGGTAGTTTCAAGAGGAGATTAGACGCCGAGCTAACATTGAGACAACAAAGTTAAGATCACTGATTACTCAACAAAAGGCTCCTAGGCCTAAGATTCCAAGCTGGAGGGCCCATTTGTCTCAGGAGCCTACACATGAGGAGCCAAAAAAGAATTCATTTCTAATCTTTAAAGAAGCTATGCATTCTTTGTCTCCCCCCTCTCCCCCTTAGTTTCACATCCCAAGTTTTAAGGCAAAAAATTCTTTTCAAGAGTCTATGCTTGAGGTTCAGTCCACCTTGCAAGAGCAGCCCATTCAAGAAAAAATTTCATCCCAAGAGGCCCCTCTGGTCTCTCAGGATGATGAAGTAATATGGATACCCCAATGGTTTCTGCCTCCTGGTTGTCAAATGCTAAGTCTTTTCAAGGATACTAGTCTAGTATCAGAGCAAGGACCCGTGGAGGATGAGCTTTCATGTGACAAGGAGGAGAAGAAGCCTGAAGTATCAGCACAGAATGATGACTATGGTGAATTGGAGCAGCAAGGTGTAGAGGTGGAGGTTGATGCTCAGCCTGAGCTCTTGGTTGATTTGCTTGATGAGCTTCCCCTCTTTGTTGATGATGAAGAAGAGACCATACCATTACCTATGGCTCAAGGTCAATCAGAACAACAGGTCCACCATCAATAAGAGGTTGATTCAATGATGGTTGCTATGCCCTTGTTAAGTAAGCTGCCTTGTTTTATGGAGCAGAATGATGAAGCCATGGGAGAGGCTTTCCAAGAAAAGGACAAAGACAAAAGCCTTGAAGAAGAGCATGAATTTTTGGATATCATTGAAGTCTTTTGTGATAGATTGGATGTTGAACCCCTATTCCTTGGAGTGGAGGTTCAAGGTCATATGCCTATCGAAGAGGGCCTAGTCTTGGATTGCCCTTTTCACAAGGAGCTACTGCATGAGCAAGATTTGGAATTGGTTCCAAATCCTCAAGATATTGATAGATTTGATGAGCTCTTGGCTAGTTTAAAAGAAGAGGATGATAGTTCCCTGGCTGTGGATGAGGAGTTGACATGGCTGTCTATGATGGAGGGCAATCACGAAGATAAAGAAGAAACTAGCAATGAAAGTCCTACCTTCAGACTTTCAAGAGGCTGCCCCATTAGATACTTGGCTCAGAAGGAGTTCACTAAGATGCTTCCATATGATCTACTTGAGGTGAGTGATCCCGGGGTTAAAAAAGCAAGTGTGCAGTTGTGCGGATAAAAGGTTTTGCATGGTCATTGAGTGAGCCCAGGGTTAAGGAAAAGTTCACGTGACTTGGTGACTAGGAAGAAATGAACCCGAGGTAAACCAGGGTTAAGTTTACAGTGCGGTCTTGGGCCAATTGTCTTGCGTGGCAATGGAGATAGTTTTAAAAGGGTAGTCACATGATCGCATGAAGCCTTTTAGGCTCATGCGATCATGCGACTGCTGACTTTTTCAAAGTGGTGTGGTCGTGGGTCCAGCCGTGTGGTCAGTTCCTATTGGGCCACGTGGCAAGGTTTGACATCTCATGTCTTGCGGGTCCCGAGCATCTATGTGGCAAGTGGTGGTAGTTTCTAGGAGCTTATCGCATGATTGCATAAAAGATTTTGAGCTCATGCGATCATGCGACCAGTGGTATTTTTGAGCGGTGCGGTCTATTTCGTGGGCTTTTCTTTTACAGATGGATGCTATTTGCAAGTGCAGGTAGCTGAAGGAATTGATAATTCTGAAGGTAGTTGTAGCTGGGAGATTTTTGCAGAGGATTTTTAGACTGCCATTTTTTTTGAGTCCTTTTGAGGATCTGAAATCGGATTTGGGCATTCATGGCTCAGTGGGCTTGCAGGAGGTTGTCAGATCGAAGGTCTTTTATCTGCAGGCATGGGCACGCAAGCATATCTGATCCATTGTGATATTTTGAAGATGAACATTTATGATCAGAAGTGACTTGTTTTAGGGTTGATTATTTTATGCAGATTTATGTAACCCTGGTTAATTTTGACTCCTACCTGCATGCAGTTGAGTTTGTATATAATTTTTTTTTGGAGCCTGTAGTGCTCAAAGTTCACATTTTGTAGAAAGGGAAGTTTCTTTCCTAGAAAGCTATCTGAGACACTTTCCTGTCCTCTGGTTTTCTTGCAGTTTGTAATCTTTCATTGAAATCTCAGGTTTAATGGAGGCTATCTGTGGCATTTTTTCCCTCTGGTCTTTCCCTTATCTATATTTCTCTTATTGAATGTAATATACTAGTTTCATTGGAGAAGCCTTGGAGTTCCAGAGCCCTTCTTTCTTTTAGCTCACATGTGTACTATTGTGTATTGATCTGATTGGATTGAGTTTGTGGGTATAGTTCAGCCCCTATCTTTCTATCTCATTCATGTACCCTTTTGCTGAAGAGAACGTTTGCTTGCAGGTCACAGCCCGTGTCATTTGTTCTGGCCCCTCTGTGAAATACTTATGCAAGCCTGTTTAGAGAGAGTGTGTTCTATTAGATTTGAGAGCCTTCATGCTGATTTGGCCAGTATATTATATTCATTTCTTTTCGGTGCATCACCTAGTAGGATAGATTTGCTTCCTGTCTTTTCCCTTTTCAAGCATTCCTTCTATCCCTTTCCCTCAAAAGAATTTACATTTTCTGTCTAAGAGCAAATCTGGGTGACTATCCAAGAGGAGCTAGCCTAGAATCTGGAGGTCTCATCTCGGTTAGCAAAAGGTCCCACAACCTTGAGATGATTCCCATGTTATACTAGATTATCAAGACTACGAGAGCTTGAGATCAGAGGTGCAAATTCAGTGTATAATAATAACCTATATGTTAGATTTTTGGAGGATAATAAAGTAGATGATATATTTCTCCATATACTTTTGAGTTTTGATTCAAATCCTATTTTCATGATTCTTCATAAGTGTTTATTTTTTTTGGTAACTTGGAGAAGTGAATGATTTCATGTTCCTCCTCTAAGTGAACAAAATTCAAGCCTTATGCAGAATATGTATTTCTGTTGATGGATTAAGTTATTTATGGTCTATACCCTAGTAGTAAAGTCATTTAACCTCTATGTTGATCAATGATTCTAAGTGTCAAGCTTTTTGTGTATGAGTTGGGGTTAATATTTTACCTTCCAAGAAAAGTCTGATTTCATTTTGGTTATTCACCCCATTTTCCCTTTTAGTTTCAAAGTTTCCTTTTCCCTTTTCCCAATAAGTTTTTAATCATGAGGTGATATTCCATATCAGATAGGAACCGACCTAGAATCCAAAGGCTCCTTCTTAATCAGAGTCCACCCACAACTTGAGAAGGTTTCCATTGTTAGGATAGAATACTGTTAAGCCCTAATGCTTGAGTTGGGGTGGTAATTTTAAACCTAAATAGTTTTTGGCACACCCGGTGGGACCTTGTGATACATGAATCTAATCCAAACAAGGAGTATTAAATAATTTGAGTATTTATAGTTGTCTTTGACTAGGACAGGTAGAACTGCCCAAAGAGAGCCTAGAGGCCCTAGAGAGCTTTCTGTTCAACCTGTTCAAAGAGGTAGGAGACCTGGGACCAAGGAAGTTAAGATATGAAAGAAGTTCAGCTCCTCCTTATCGCACTAAATTTCTATATTTAGAACATGAGGTTTTTGAAGATCTTGGAGCATCTCAAAGAAAAGTTGTTCCTAAATAGCCACCACTAATAAATCAGATTGTGCCATCTAGTTCTAGTACAACACATCAAGAAATGTCAAGAAATCTTCCATTTGTGCCATTCAATCAGGGCAGTCCTTTGAGGATTGCAAATCACAACAACATTCTGTTGGTGGCTTTGAAAGGCTTGCCATCATTTACTAGAGAAGGACAAGTAACTTCCATTGAACACATCAGAGATGTTGCATCTCTTTGCAATGTTCATCATGTAACGGAGGAGGATGTAGCTTTGAAGCTATTGGCTACATCACTAAAGGGTAAAGCCCTTGATTGGTTCCAAACCCTTCCAGTGGATTCCATTGCCACTTGGGATGTTTTGGGAGAGAGACTTTCCAAATTTTTTGAGGACAAGTCTGATAACTTGTCCTTGGTGGATCAATTAACTACTATCAAGAGGGCTCCACAAGAGGAAATGAGTGGTTTTAATCTCCATTTCCAAAAGACTTGGAATAGTATTCCTACTATGGTAAGACCTTCAGCTAAATATGCTTTTTTGTATTATTTGAAGAGTTTGAATAGTGATATCTCTATTACGATTCAATCTATGGGGGGTACTTCATTGCCCCAAGATTTTGATACCACTATTAGGGTAGAGAATATTCTTATTCAGGTAGGAAAGATAGCTCCTAGGCCACCTGTCCCTTTCTTTCCAAGTATTTAGTCCAATATGTCATTGATTGTCCCACCTCTATCTATTGTCCCATCATTTAAAGCCCCAGAGGTAGTCCCTGTTGCCCCTCTGAATGAATTGTAGAGTATTAAAGATAGTCAAAAAATGATAGATAGTTTATTGCAATCCTTTGGTAATGAACTAGTGACCCTTAAGAGGAATCAAGCACAAGAAAACCCTATAGCTCAAAGTTAGTTTGCTGGTTCCTCATCCCAATACCCTAATAAACCCAATTATCAAGCTATTAGGCAACAATTCTAAGGGAATAATAATGCTAATAGATAGAATTGGAATCAAAGACCTAATAAGAAATACAATCCTACACCTCTTAATACTATTAAGGATATTGTTCCTAGCTAGAATAACATTGGTACTGATTGGTGTTTTCCATACAATCAAGCTCATGATCAGTCAACATGTTCCAATGGAGTTCTTAATTAGGCTCTTATGGTTCAAAATTCATTGAATTCACAACAAAATATGCCTATTGAAGAGGTTCAACAACAATCAGATTAGAATATTCCAGATACTAGTTTCTTAAATTGGAAAGAAGAAGAATTTTGTGGCCTGAATGACGATTCACCTATTTCAATGAATACTAGAGCCAAGAAGAGAGCTCTAGAATAAGAGAAATTAGCTGGTAATGTACCTTCTACACTAGTTTCAATTCTAAAGAATCCCTCTTTTTCATCTAGTAAGGATCAAAATCAAAAGAATACTGATCAAAGTTCTCTTAGATCTCCACAAAAGGTACAGTTTGCTATTCCCTATAACATTGTTGATAGTATGAAGAAAATGAATGTAACTTTGTTTATGTGGGAAACCTTAGCTATTCCAGGACAAGCGGAAATTTTAAAAGAAGGGATGTCCATGTTGACAACAAGCTCACAAAAATCTATTCAATGATGTCCTAGAGTTGTAATGACTAACTCAGAGCCTCCTAAAGCTTAGGAAAGAATAGTACAAGATGAAAAGAAACCTGCTAAAGTTCAGCAACCAGCAGTACAAGAGAGTAAGAAGGCTGCAGATTTGAAGCAATCAGCAGTGATAGTTGATAAAAAGCCAGCAAATGTGCAAAAGGAAATAGAAAAGGAAGGCAAGAAACCTGAAAATAACAAGCCTCCTCCTTTTTATGTTTCTTTGATCATTGGAAACAAATTACTGCATAATTGTATGGTAGAGAGTGGTACAATTAGCACTGTCATGCCTAAGAAAATAACTGATTTATTGGATTTAAAGTATGAACCTCTTGAGAAAGGAGTAGTCTAGCTTGATGGTACCTCAGTCAAAACCCTAGGGGTTGTTAAAAATGTAAGCTTGACTTTACACTCATGTCCAAATTTCTCAATTCCTCAAGATATCTATGTCATAGATCTGCCATCTTATTTTGCCATGTGTCTGTCAAGGGACTTTACAACCAAGATAGATGGTTATTTCTCATCAGATTGGTCTCACCTATATTTTTGAGCTAGATATGGTACTAAGGTAACCATAAAATTAGAGCTATTGGCCAAAGATCACATAGAGCCTTATAATCCTAGCCCTATTAATGCAAGTTGTGTGATTATGGATTCAGATGACATTAAAGATTATTCAACTTATAATACACAAACTGAGGAGTATCCTGACATTGTGTTGGATGAATGAGAAACTAGAAATGATGAGAATGATGATATGTTTGATGCTAGTTTTGGTAACTATATGATTTTAGAGTCTGATGCAGTTTTGCCTAATCTGATTAAGGATCAAGATTCTGAATCTGAATTATCTAATCAGCTATGGGATTTATATTTTGGTGGATCTAGGAATAAAGATGGTGTTGGTGTAGGGGTTATGTTAGTTTCACCTGATGGTGATAAATTTTATGCTGCATACAAATTATTTTTTCCTTGTTCTAACAATGTGGCTAATTATGAAAGTCTGATTTAGGGTTTAGAGTGGGCAAGAAAAAGGAGAATCAAATGTTTGAGGGCATTTGGGGACAGTGAATTGATAATAAATCAGGTAAGAGGTATCAATGTGGTTAAAATGATCTTTTAAAGTTGTATAAATCCAGAGTATCTGATATTCTGGATGATTTTGATGCCTTTAATCTTATTTCTATACCTAGAAGGAAAAATCAACAGGTTAATAGGTTGGCTGGTATTGGTGCACATGTTTCAATTACTAAAAATAAAGGAAAAATATTAGATCAGTCACATGTCAAAATTGTTGTTAGGCCATCTATCCCAAATAATGATATCAATTGACAAGTTTTTAATATTGATGAACACATTTTAAGTTTTATGACTGAAACAAAAGATTTCTCAACTTCTAAAAATGATAAAATCAATTAGAAAATGGAAGATCAAATCATTCAACTGAAGACTAATAAGCTTCCAAAAGGATTGGTCATCTGGGAGTAAGCCTTTAACTCTGATGATCGGTTCAGGAGGAATAAAACTAGCTTGTTGATGAAAGAAGATCACTATGAAGAAGTGGAGATATTTAGAGACAAGTATTTGAAGGATGGTAAAATTAATTCTCCTGAAGAAAAGGCATCTCTTATTGATTTATTAAGAGAATATAATGATGTATTTTCTTGGGACTATGCTGATTTGAAAGGTTTTGATCCCCAATTAACCCAGCATACCATAGAACTAGAGCTAAATTCTAGGCCAATCAGACAAAGGCAAGGGCCTATTAACCCCAAGTTAGAGCCCTTAATGTTGAAAGAGATGAATAAACTCTTGGATGATGGTATTATATTTCCTATCAAACACACATCCTGGGTTTCTAATTTAGTTCTAGTAAGGAAAATAATGGAGAAATAAGACTTTGTGTAGACTTTAGAGACCTTAATAGGGCATCTCCGAAAGATAGACATCCTCTTCCTTCTGTGGAACAGATTTTGCAATATGTCTCAAGTTCAAAGAGATTCTCACTCTTAGATGGGTATTTTGGTTACAACCAGATTTTAGTCAAAGAATCTGGCCAATTCAAAATGGCCTTTACAACTAAATGGGGTACAATGGCTTATAGAAGAATGCCATTTGGATTATCAAATGTGGGAGCTACATTCTAGAAAGTAATGGACATGGCTTTCAAGAATCCGATGTATAAATTTGTTCTAGTATACTTAGATGATGTCACAATTTACAACAAGGTTGCAAACCATCACATAAATCATCCGAGACAAGTGTTATAGAGATGCAGAGAGTTTGGGATCTCTCTTGACCCAAAGAAGTCAATTTTTTTAGTTCATGAAGGTAAACTTTTAGGATACCAAGTGTCTAAAGAAGGTATAACTATTGATCCTGAAAGGATTCATGCAATTTTGGAACTATCATTGCCAAAACATAAGGATTGCAAAGTTTTATTGGGAGGATTAATTTTGTTATATGTTTTATCCCTGATATTGCAAACTTGTTAAAGCCTTTAACTGCTATGCTGAAGAAAGATGTACCTTTCATCTGGATTGATGAGGGAAAGAGGAGTTTTGAGAAAATTAAGAAGGCTTTGTCATCAGTGCCTACTTTAACTAATCCTGATTTCTCTAAGGATTTTATTTTATATGCTTATGGTGGTTTTGACACTGTTTCAACAATGCTGGTGCAAAAGAATGAGGATAAATAGGAGCAACCAGTGGCATTTTTCAGCAAAGGTATGGATGATTATGAGCAAAGGTACAGTTTTGTTGAGAAAGGTGTACTAGCTATTATTAAAGCCTTGAAAAAGTTTAAGCATTTAGTTGCTAGAAATAAAATACATCTGATGGTTGCACATCCTAGCATTAAAGAGTTCTTGTTGAACAAAGATGTCAATGAAAAAAGAGCAGGATGGATAACAAGAGTTATGGAATATGATAGACAAATTCATGTAACCAAACTGGTTAGAGGCAAAGGCTTGTGTGCTCAAATGGAAAAAGAAGAAGATAAGGCTAAAGCCACTGAAGAGGCTATCTTACTCCAAAGTAATCCTATGTTAATTAATGATTCAACATCCTGGTTATTAGATATGACTAGATTTCTACAAAATGGCCAATGCCCGATAAATATTGATAAAGCTAAAAGAAGGAATTTCTGGTTACAGTCTATTCCTTATGTTCTTATTGATGATATCCTTTATAGGAAAGGTTTTTCTAGTATGCTTCTTAAGTGCATAGACTATCTTGATCAAAACAAGATTTTATTTGAGTTTCATGATGGATCTCATGGAGGGCATTTCAGTCCTAAAACTACTGCTTGGAAAATTCTAAGAGTTGGCTATTACTAGCCAGATTTGTTCAAAGATGCTCATTCTTGGGCAAGAAAATGTCAAAAGTGTGCTATGTTTGCATGAAAGAAAAATTTGGTTGTATTTCCTTTAAGGCCAATCATTTTGGATCAACCATTTAATAAATGGGGAGTGGAATTTATAGGTCCAATAAATCCTAATTCAAGTGTAGGTCATAAATGGATTTTGACTGCTACAAACTATTTTACCAGATGGATTGAGGCCATTGCATTGAAGGAGTCTACTGGATCTGTTGTGTTGAAATTCTATGATGATATTATAACTAGGTTTGGTGTTCCCCAATCAATATTTTTAGATAATGCTTTAGCTTTTGTTGGTTATGCTATAACAGAGTGGGCTGTTAAAAATGACATTTATCTAAATACTTCTTGTAACTATTACCCTCAGGGTAATGGTCTTGCAGAGTCTACTAATAAACCCGATTAAGATTATCAAAAAGACTTTGTAGGAAAATAAGAGAGATTGACATTCTAAACTAAAGGCGGCCTTATGGTTGGATAGAATCACACCAAAACATATTATTGGGAATTCACCCTATGTTTTGGTTTATGTTAAGGAGGCAAGATTTCCAATTTCTACTGAGTTTCCAGCTTTACAACTAGCTGATCGAATGATTTTTTTGAAGAGGAAGATCCTCTTAAGCTAAGATATGTTGAATTGCTTTAGCTTGAAAAAGAAAGGAGAAGAACATTGAAAAATATGGAGTTAAAGAAAGAGAAAACTAAAAGATCTTTTGACAAGAGAGCCACACCTAGAGATTTCAAGGAGGGCAATTTAGTACTCAAGTGGGATGTGCTGAAGAGCAGACTAGGCCAACGTGATAAATTTAACAATTTTTGGTCAGGCCCTTAAGATATTACAGCTTACAAAGAAAATAATGCTTTCCAATTGTCTACAATTGATGGAGAAGTTCTGTAGATTCTAGTTAATGGAATACACCTCAAGCTTTGCTTTGAGGGTTAGGTTTAGTCTAGTTTTCATTCTAATAAGTGTTGTCTAAGCACTAGGTCTTTAGGTTGCATGAGTCTAGATAGTTGGATTTTCATTTCAATAATGGTTGCATTCATAAGTTCTAGTTTTCTAACCCCATTTCCCAATGATAAGGTTTGTAGGTCATGTCTAGCAAATAGACATCCAGAAGAAGTCACCAAAAATGTTACACAAAATTACAACATGCAGAAGAATAAACACAAATAGTAAAAGATTACAATTTTAGGGTCCAATTAACACTATCTTTCAGGTATTATTAATTAACATTTCATTATTACATTCATTATTAGATTTCATTATTGTACTCTAAGTATTGATCACATTTCAAATTTTCAAGTTCATAACTGATCATTACATTGTGCATTCAAATTGAATGTAGTTTACAAGTGTTCTTTCATATTTCATATTTCATGTCAATCAAAGAGTACATTTGCAGAATAGAAATTATGATAGAAGTATGGAGTAGGGTTCCCATGCATTGCCTTATTGTCTGTTTGTTGTCAGCTAGTTTTTTTTCAGGTTCCAGGTCTTCAGGTTCCAAGTCTTCAGGTCCAGGTCTTCATCTTCACTAGGTTTTTTAAGGTTTTTTACCTGCATCATGAGAGAGAAAATGGTGTTAGATCCAACTAGATCTAAGCAATGCATGAAACAAAAAAAACATACAACTACAATCAATTCTTTTAATGCTACATATCTATCTGGTAAATTCAATGCAATAAGGAAATGTAAATCCACACTAACTGAAAGATAGTATTAAAGGGACTTGTTTTTAAAACATGAAACCTTTTACTATTGAATTTCATTTTGATGTATGTTGTCCTTTTTAAAAGCTAGATATCTGAATGAAAGGGACTTGGTGTTTCTAAATGAGAAACCTTTTTCAGAAATGGAAATCTCTTGTTAGATTAGTGAACATAATAATCTGAATTTTGATTCACAAGTGTCATCATTATTGGCATTTTCATAAACTGAATTACTTATTATGTTCAATAACCTAACAAGATTACTCTAATTTTGTTTGAAGAGCTTAACATAATATATTGCAATGCTCAAAGTTGACTGGTTTTAACATCACAATCAGAGAAGAAGATGCCAAGCAAAATGCCTTGCAAGATGCTACAAAAAAGTGCCATATTGTTACAAAACAATCAAGTTCAATTGCCAAGATACAATTGCATAGTCATTGGTATTACATACTTTAAAGTACCATGTTCAATAGTATTGCTAAATTCAAAATACAAATTCAATGAATTCATTATTGTTGTTGATTAACAAAAGAGAAATGGTACATAATTGAGCTTAATGACATGAAAATGTTATCATTATGTATTTAATGGATGTCACGAGCCCATGCTCAAACTTCTTTGACAATAAATAATAACATTTTTCATCTTTTTGCATTTCTTATATCAAAGATTTATTTTCAGCATCAAACAAAGGAGAGTCTATGTTCAAGCATGGTAGTTTATACCGGTGATGCTTAAAGATATTAACTGTTAACAATGTTACAAAAGAATAATGTTTTCAAAAGTGACTATTCTTTTTGTCTAGCTAAAGCACTTTTGAAATAATGAATGATGCATACGGGTACAGTGATGCTTAGGCTTGGTTGAAAGTAAAATAAAATGATTGGTGTTGAAAAGATCAAAAACATGATCACTATTTTGCAACAGTGAAGCCTTACAGTTCATTTTATTCAGCTAAGACACATTGATTTTAATATAAAATGACTGGTGTGTGACATTAAAGACTGGTGTATAGTGAAATAATTTCTTGCAAGAATTCAATATGCAACAACAGTGACTATGCTATCAAAAGATCATTAAGACAGTGAGCTTAAAAGAGCTTGTATTTATCTATCGAGCTGTGAGCAGAATAAAAATGACTAGTTTATTATAAGTTTTCCCAAACTATAGTACAAGTACAACCGAGCTATGAAGATTATATGTTTATCAATGGAGCTATAAGAAACAGTGTAAGACTGGTAATGTGACTGGTTTATGTGTAGTTTTCTAGAATAACAATGCAAGATAAGCCATGAACTTTTAAATTTTAAGTTGGTTTTTTATTTTTTTACTATCTAATGTCCAGTCACAGTAGCATGAAGGAGGTAGAATGTTGTCATTTCTTTTAGCATTATGAAGTTTATCAAAATAAGTAAAAGAGAAGAAAGTAGAGAACAAAATGAGGTATTCAAGCTACAAACAGGGATACAAAACTGAGCTGTATAAGTTCAGTAAACAACAAAAGCCTTATTTCAAGAAAATGGGGGGTACAATAGAACTTATTTACATGTTTTTCACAGAATAACTTGTGTCTATTAGTACAAGCTTAACATCAAGTTCCAGTGGCCATAGAAAAGTTTGTAGCTATGGCTGAAAGATGCCCACATTTCAAGTTGAGTTTACAATTTCACATCATCTTCAAGCCCCAGCCTAGGCTGGGCCATGACCACTGGAGTATTTCCCCATTTCAACCCATGATTAATTGCACATGGCTCAAGTTCAAACCCTAGTTTTAAACCCACTAATCATGGAAATTATTGAGCACTGTAATGCATATAACCTTAAGTCAAGAGAGGGAAAACAAACAGATTTCATTGCAGGAGTAAATACCAGATGAAATAGGATCATGCTTACTAGTTACAACTCAAGATGAGTTCAAAGCTCATAGCCAAAGACCAAGTCACAGTGAGCTTGAGTTTGGCTCAAAAACCAAGTTCAATTCACAGTCAAGCTCAACAAGTTTCCAGTCATAGTTGAAAGTCGTGACTCAAAGAGATAAAGAAGGCTAGGGCCCCAGTCATCAAAGTCACAACTGAGATCATAGCAAAGAACCTCACATCCATGCCATGATTTAAGATGAAGAAATACCCATAGATCATGAAGACAAGTCACATCTCGAGATCATAGTTTGAGGCTAAACTTCACAGCTAGCTCAAAACTACAGCCGAACACCAGTTGTAGGCCGAGAAAGGAACCATAGCTCAAAAACATCATTCACGGGCTATGAGTCTTTCTACACAGTTCAAGATCAAGGCCAAGCTTCAAAGCTCAAAGTTGAAACTTAGAGAACAAGTTGAGATCATGCAAGGTGATCTCTAGATCACAGATAGAAACCTGAGCCTCCATTTATCAAACTTTCAGCTCAAAGTCGATGCCAGGAAGTTCTACAATAGACATAGACTGGATTCATGCTAGTCATGCTGAGCTATAATCAAATTTTGGCAGAGTTGTTTCTCATAGTTAGGGTTTTTCCCTTACTCTTCTTGAAGAAAATGAAAGAAATGCTAAGTTCGAGAACAAAAAATGGTTTTTGAGTATTTGTAATATATTGTAGATTGAATTGAATGCCATAACTGCATGTCTCCACATCCTGATAGAAGCTCGAGAACCACAGTGCTACCTCACTACCTTATTTTTAATGTAGAGTGAAAGTGGTTAGAGTGGTCATGTCGACCCTCTTTCATTTTGCATTTCATAGACTTAGGAGTTTATTCCTAAGTTTAGATTTTAGGTAGTGTAGATTCTTTTTTATTTTGAATTTCTATTCAAATTAAATAAGTTAAATGTTTGGTTTAAAATTGTAAAGGGGTTTATATCCTTAATAAGAACCAACATTTAGGGTCTTAGTGATAGCATGTTTTTAGGGCTTGGATCTTGGCATGATTTTAGACCAAATTAGGGAAAATAATAGAGGCTTGAATTTTTGGATTTGAGGCATAGGGAATATATAAAACTAATTTTGCTTATCAGTTTTGGGGGTTGTAGATTTTGGAGAGAAGGCTGAAATTGAGCTCATTGTTCCTTGATGCCTTAGAGATCTTCTTTGTAACCTATATGCCATATTTTTGGAGGATAATAAAGTAGATGATATATTTCTCCATATACTTTTGAGTTTTGATTCAAATCCTATTTTCATCATTCTTCATAAGTGTTTATTTGTTTTGGTAACTTGGAGAAGTGAATGATTTCTTGTTCCTCCTCTAAGTGAACAAAATTCAAGCCTTATGTAGAATATGTATGTCTGTTGATAGATTAAGCTATTTGTGGTCTATACCCTAGTAGTAAAGTCTTTTAACCTATATGTTGATTAGTGATTCAAAGTATCAAGCTTTTTGTGTATGAGTTGGGGTTACTGTTTTACCTTCCAAGCAAAGTCTGATTTCATTTAGGTGTATCACCCCATTTTCCCTTTCAGTTTCAAAGTTTCCTTTTCCCTTTTCCCACTAAGTTTTTAATCACGAGGTGATATTCCATATCAGATAGGAACCGACCTAGAATCTAGAGACTCCGTAATCAGAGTCCACCCACAACTCAAGAAGGTTTCCATTGTTAGGATAGAATACTGTTAAGCCCTAATGCCTGAGTTGGGGTGGTAATTCTAAACCTAAACACTTTCCAAGGCTTTAGCCATAATAATGAACAGAAAGGGGGAGATGGGATATCCTTGTCTTAAGCCCCTAGAGGTGCTGAAAAAACCTTCTGGAGTTTTGTTAACTAAAATAGATATTGACGGAGTGGAGATACATTCAAAGATAAGGTTAATCCAGTATTTTGAAAAACTGAAAGCTTCCAGGCATTTACAAAGGAATCTCTAATCTACCTCATCATATGCCTTCTTTATATTTAACTTAATGAGCATGCTTGGATTTTTATTTTGTTGGACCAAGTGAATGACCTCTTGGGCAATAATGACTCTATCATAAATTGATCTTCCTAGAAGAAACCTTGTTTGTTCCTCACTAATCAGTGAGGGAGGTAGTTTTTGAAGTCTTAAAGATAATGTTTTAGTTAAGAGTTTATAAAGGGTGTTATAGAGTGCTATAGGCCTGAAGTCATTCAGATTCATTGGTTTTCTTTCTTAGGGATAAGGGATAAGAAAGTGTTGTTTACTTCTTTTAGCATTTTTCCTGAGTTTCTAATGCCTTCCAAAGCCTTTGTTATCTCCTTCCCTATAAAATGCCAACATTTTTGAAAGAAGACAATAGGGAAACCGTTTGGGCTAGATGATTTGTTTGGATGCATTTGCTTGAAGAAAATTCAACTTCTTCAATAGAAAATTTCTCTAACAAAGTTTTGGTTTTGCTGTTTGGTAATGACTCTAGGGATGTATTTAAGAAAATCTGTTTGATTATTTATATCATAAAATTCCAAGTTAATGAGGATATTCTTAAAGAAACTAACAACTTCATTAGATATTTCTACTAGGTCTTTTATTGTGTGTCCCTTGTCATTCCTAATGTTTGTTATTCGATTAAAACTCCTTCTTTTCTTCATGTTATTGTGAAAAAATTTGGTGTTTCTATTTCCTACTTCTAACCATGTCTCTCTAGATTTTTATTTCCAAAAAATTTCCTGTACCTAAGATTTCTTCATATTCTGATCTAGAAGCTCCTTTTCTCTAAGGTATAAAGCATCGTTCATTCCTTCTTGAATAACCCAGGAGTTGAGTTCTTCTAGATCCTTTTCTAGTCTTGATTTCAAGTAAAAAATATTACCAAATTTCTTAGCATTCCAGTCTAAAAGTTTTTTTTTAATCCATTTGAGTTTACTTATGACTATGAACATTTTGGAACCTAGAAAGTTAGGTTCTTTCCACCATTGTTCAATAAGATCCAAAATGTCTGGGTCCCTGAGCCATGCTTGTTCAAATTTGAAAGGACATTTCTTTGGCTTGATATCCATGAGGATGTTTAATAGTACCAGAAAGTGATTAGACCCTGAGATTGGGAGAATTTTGGCCTCAAAGGAGTGATTGGTATTAATTAGGCTACCTTTAATGAAAAATCTATCTAATTTTTCTGCTAAATTACAAAAACCTTTTCTTCTGTTTGTCCATGTGAAGGAGTTATCTTCAATGGGAATTTCCAGTAGGGGAATCTCATCCACCCATTTAGAGAAATCTTTTGCAACAATGGGGAGAGAGTAGTTTCCCCCCACTTTTCTGATACTTTTGTTATAACATTAAAATCCCCTCCAAGAATCCACAGTGAATTTGGGCAGCGACTGAAGGAGGATTCTATTTCCTTCCATACCCTTAATTTATATCTATTTTGAATAGGCCCATATACATTTACTATATAAAAAGTTAGATTATTCCTAAGGTTTTTAACCAAAGAACTCATCTAATATTAACTTTTTTCTATGATATCCAAAGAAAGGCACTGGGGGTCCTAGATAATAGCTAGGCCTCTAAAAGCTCCTATTGGAGGTGAAGAGGAGAGATCTCTAATCCCTAGTTTTCTTTTAAAGTTAAGAATTTCTACTTCATCCATTTTTATCTCTCGAATTAAAATAATTTCTGGATTGTAGGTATTGATGCAGTGCTTAATTAGTCACTGCTTGTTAGGGGCATTCAAGCCCCTAACATTATAGGTAAGGATATTCATGGCTCCTTGGGAAGGATCTTCCCCTTCCCTGCATTAAGAAGTGATGTGATTTTTACCTGCCCTGTAGCCTCACCTGCTTACTCTCTCAATTCCACATTTGGTTTCCTCCCCCTTTTCTTTGAAATTTTTGCATAATCTGGAGAACTTACGACTCTCCTTTAGGAGGGAAATCCCTAGAGAACCCACTTCTTTAGTTTCTTTATCCTTAAGATCGATTAACAATCCTTCTATTCTATCCTCCCTATACCATTCTTCTAACATAATACCTTCAATAATAAGTTTTTTTTGGAGGACCAATTCCTCCTTATCACAGATTTCATCAAGAAATTGATCCATTAGATCTTTTTAACTGTTTCTGCTAGATAATCTTAGATTATTTGAACTTCCCTTTCAATTTTAGCAGCTTCAGACTCACTTCCTGGGTTTGGAGTATTTTCCAAGTTTATTTTCTGTTCTTAATAGGCTTCCCCTACTGCCTTCTTCTAAATCCTTGTCTTCATGTGTTATAGGATTTGTTGTGGCATTATCATTTCTGTTATCAGATATAAATTTTGAGGTTTCCTTTTGAGCTATATATCTTGAGAGAAGATCCTCATGGGACCCTGAATCCTCCTTTTGAATAATTGTATTTGCCTCGGCCAAAGGCCCCCTATTTTAGGCTATTTCTTCTTTTATGATGTTGTTTACTTTTCTATTCAGTTCTTTTTGTTCTGTTATCACCCTGTTCTCTGAAATAGGAAAAATATGTTCTTTTGAAGTGTTTACTTTTCCAGAGTGGTCGTCTGTGATACTAATTGTTTGATCTTTCTCTTTCATAAGTGTAGAGTCAATCATTTTGGGTAATTGCTGCTCTTCTTCCAGATTCGGGGGGTCTAAATGACCTGTTGGTGAATTTCCTAAAAGGTTATTCGAGAAACCTCCCCCATATTTATTTAGAAGAATGTCAATTCCTTTGGGGGGGGGGGGTGTTATCTGAGTCTGGGCATACCCCATTTTATCCTAGTTCTAAGTGTAGTCTTTGGCTATTTCTGACATTATGCTAAGATTTAACAAGAACTTGTTGGCTCTGCTCTGTATTAATATTTGGGGAAGTGTTTTAATCAAAATGTCCATTCCTACTAGGATAATTACTTTTGATTGTGGATATTTAGTAACAATAGTTTTCTCAAAGTGACCTATCTTATTCCCTATTTTTTTAAAGATTCCATTGCTCAATTATTTATTATATTATTATTTTTATTTATTCAATAAGAATTAAAATAAATATTTATTTTTTTTAAAAAAATCTAATGATAGTTTCATTTGTCTATTTTTTTTCTTTATTTAATTTATCATTATAGAAAATCAAAGAATTATTCAATAGTAGGGTATGTGCAGGATCATGAGGGGCCAAAAAGTGGTGATGTGAAAAAAAAATGTATTTTTCATCCACCCCAAAATGTGAAAACATGTGTTGAGTTTTTAATAGGTCTGGGTGTTAGTACACTTGGCCAAAACAAACACTTGAGCAAAGTCAGTATCCAATATTGAATATTTACGCATGACAATATTTTAATATATAAATATCCGATATTAGATTTGGTATACAATATCATATACTAACTACTATGTATTATATGTTGGCATTAAGCAGAATTGCCACTAGTGACAACACTTAGTTGCATTCACAGTGCAAACCGAGTAGACAGTGCAAACCGAGCAAACAGTGCAAACTGAGCAGACAGTGCAAACCGAGCAAATAGTGCAAACCGAGCAAACAGTGCAAACCGAGCAGACAGTGCAAACCGAGCAGACAGTGCAAACTGAGGAAGTTAGTACAAACCGAACAGGACAATGTAAACCGAGTAACATCATGTCTACCAAGTCACCAGTATTTACCGAGTTCAAAACCTACCGAGTGATCAGTATGAACCGTGCCTTCACTTCTACCGAGTGCATGACGATGCCGAGTAATGCAGTGGACGCCGAGTATCAGAAAGTCACCGAGTCAGTTCGCAGGAACCGAGTAACCATACTTGGGCTGACTTAGTAGCACTTATGTTTATTTGTCAAGCCGACTGTGTAATTGTAATTGTAATTAATTGTTTAAGACTTGTATATAAACAATGTTGTAAAAATGTAAAGATGTATGAATGATGAAACATATGTGAAAGAAAAAGAAAGGCAGAGATAAGCGAATTACAAAAGGCTTCAGCAGTATAAGGAACAGCAAAGATAAATTCATCACAGAAGGTGATCAGTACATCAGCGAATCTCAATTTGCAATCCAGTTGCAAAGCCAGAGATCTACTGTTTCATTCTAACAGGTGAATCAGTACTAAATCCTTTAACCGGGTAGACTTAACAGTCTTTTGTAAATCTCTTTACCGAGTGCATACTTCATTGTATGTTTGTAAATCCTTTAACAGGGTAGATTTAGCAATCCTTATTGCTCCTAACAGGGCAGATCATCAGAAGTGATCAAATTGTAAGCCTTAACCGACCAACTTTATTCTGCAGTATTAAAGCTTTGTGGGTTTCATCCCCACCCCAGTTTTACTTTCTTTTGGAAGGTTTCTGGGTAACCAAATCTATGTGTCATTATTGTGAATGCTTTTAAGTTTCATGCTTTCTGTATGCAAAAGGTTAAAGTGAATTACTTGTTAATACATCTATAATTTGAAGAAAATTTGGAGTTACTGATTCACCCCTCCCCTCTCAGTAACTCGGTTAATTCCTGAATATTTCCAACAATTGGTATCAGAGCAGCATTGGTTCTCAAGATAAAGCTTAACTAGCTTGAGCAAAGATCCAGGACAATGGAGGTATTCAAACTGAACAAGGTGATTGAAAATGAAAAGCTAGATCTGGAAATGGCCATAGCTAAACTCAAAGAAGCAAAAGAACATCTTTCCCAATCCCTAAGAAGAAGGAAGGAACTTGCAAATTAGATGAATGATCAGAATTACATTGAAGAAAAGATTGAAGAACTTTTTCCCTCAAATAACTCAGATGAAGCAAACAATGCTGTCAAAGAACTCCTAGAAAAGAATGGGTCTCTGCAGGAAGAAGTGAGAAAATTGAAAAGAGAACAAGAACTACACTCTACAAGATTTTGTGAGATCTTGGAACAAAGAAACAAGTTGAAAGATGAATTAGATGGAAGAAACATTGAAGTCCAAAATAAAACCCTTCAGCTAGAAAACCTAATTGATCAGATCTCTCATACAAATGAGGAAATTCTGAATCTAAGATCAGAAATAGAAAGCACAAGAGAAGAACTAAGATCTGAAAAGGAAATCAATCTAAGATTGGTGGATGACCTAAATGCTGAAAAACAAATCAATGAAGGAATGCTGAAAAGTCAAGAAGACCTGAATCAGCTGTATGAGCAAAATCTTCATAGGCAAAAAGGAAAAGCAGGACTTGGATACAAAGGAGAAGGTGAATCTTCTAAGCAAGGTACTCAAAGAAATCAAAAACCTACTTGTAATCATTGTGGTAAAATAGGACATACTTCAAATAAATGTTGGAGTAATGAAAAAGCAGAATTCAATGGAAAATGTTACAACTGCAATCAACATGGTCACAAAGCAAATGAATGCAGGGAAAAACCTAGATTTAGAGGTAATTGTCACAAGTGCAACAAACAAGGTCACAAGGCATCCGAGTGCAGATCCAAGACATTTAATCCAGCAGAACAAATTATGAAAGCAATGTTTGGATGGGACTACAACACCTGGTGTAGATGTATTTACTGTGGAGAATATGGACACATTGGCATGAATTGCATAAAACATCATCTAAGGAAAAGAGATACTACCGTAAGATGCTTCAAATGCACTAAACTCGGTCACATAGCCAGAAACTGCATGAATGCTAGTGAAATTGAAGATGGAAAGAAGAATGAAGCAACTAAGGTCAGGAAACAGGTAAGACAAAAATGGATTCCTAAAGCTACCGAGCAATCCACTCCAAGTAATGGAATGGATGGCTCTACCGACTCAAACTAAATTTCCAAGAAAGCACTGGAACTGTATTCTCATAGACCAATTTCAAGCAGTTCCAGAACCGAATTAAAAGAAAGATCTAAATCAGCATGTAAGATGCAGTAAGATCATAGGAAGGTTGGTATCAGTCTTTACCAAGCAAGGTCGGTACCCGTCTTTACCGAGCGAGGTCAGAGCAATATGAATTCTCAAGTTCACCGAGTTGCAAAGTCTTTACCGAGAAATTAATTCTTAGTGGGTAACAGTCTGTTAGAATTCATACCCTAATTTGAAATGAGCATTAATGACAGAGTTACAAAAAGCAAGTAATCGAACTCATTCTTCACCGCGAACCTTTAGCACTTTGAGAGTAGATAATTTCAAGAGCAACCCAGCGATTCAATACTTTTTCGAGAGGAATTTTCTGTGAGCTATCATGGCATCATCCAGCACTTCAGCGAAGAAAGGATCTGATATGTTAGTCCAAGGAGAGTGGAAAGCACCAGATTTCAAGATCGTGCTCGCAATTGCAGCAGCCCTAGATCTGAACGGAGCTCAATCTCAGATTCCTCCTAAGGTACTGCTTATTAACGATATCCGCAATCATTTCAACTGTTCTATTCATGAAATGGGGAACCTAGAACTAGATATTGTGTGTGAGGAACTATGTGTGGATGGTATTCTGAAACCCGAGCACAAACATCTGGAAGATAAAGGTTTAGTTCACATTGCACATCTACCTCGAAACTTTCGAGATAAATGGGTTAGGTACATTCTCAGCCGAGTACATGATGGCAAGATTTGGCTTGAGCAACCTATTGAGATTACAAAGAAGATGATTCATCAAGTCACCGGTCTTCCCATGCTGAACAAAGCTAAAACTACCAAAACCCTAGGTCGGACGGAACTAGAGAAGAAAACCCTAGCCGAGTGGGACGGTAGAGGCATGAAAGTTAGCAGCATTACCGACGCTGAACTGAAGTTTGGTACACACATTATTGCCCATAAGATTTACAGTTCTAGTCGACAGAACAGTGTCTCCTGTGAAGCTATTGACCTAGCATACAAAGTGGTCAAGAATAACTTAACATTTGACCTAGCAGACTTATTGTTAAAGCAGTTTAACAAAAACATGGAAAGCATTAAAACTTCCAAGAACAATCCATGTAAGTTTGGATCCTTATTGGTCTGTTTATTCTTCTATGTTCTGAAATTCTTCCCTTCTAAAGGAAAAGTTGTATGGAGAAAAGATGTGCCAGTCCTCTATGAAATAAATGAATACATCTCAGAAATGGGTGAAAATTTTGAAAGCATCATGGACAATTATTTTGAGTCTTTCAAAGAGAAAATGAATGACAGATTCCGGATTCCATAGAAGTTGGTGGAAGATTACAAAGATGACATTTGTTTTATGGTGGATTGTGATAAGGATTGTATATGTAAAACCTCTTCCTTATGAGGTAAATATTGATGAAACCAAGGATATCATTGAAGCTCTTCTTAATCAGCCTGTCAATCCCAAAGCTCCATATTTTGGAACATATGATGAAGATAAGGTGAGAATTGAACTAAGCATAAAGCTTCCACAGGCGGTAAACAAAGGAAAGAAGAGGATAGCCAAAATGCAAATGATAACCGAGGACAAAGAAGAAAATGATGAAGAAGAAGAGGAAAAGGATGAGAAAACAGAGGAACCAGAACCTGCAAAGAAGAAAGGAAAGGTATTTATTACTAAGGCACCTAAGCCTCCTACTGCTGTATTTACAAGAAGAAATACAAGAGGCAAGGCAGACAAGGCAGAAAAGGTAGATAAAGACATAGTATTCAAAAGGCCTCCTCTAAACCTTCAAGAAAAGCTCAAACTCTTTAGAGACGGATCAGGATCTGGAGTAAGTAACATAAAATCCTTAAGATATGAAACCAGATCGGAAACAGAACAGAAGGAAATAGAAGATGCTGTTATTGAGAAGATGGGACAGTGGAAATACTCTCCTGAAGAAATTGCCCCACAGGTTCCAGCAGTTCTATTGAATCCAATAAAAATGAGATGGAGCAATGCAAAGCAAACGGTGATAGACATATTTGATCAAAACCTGAGACAGTTGATGCTGAGCTTGAAAAATGATGAAGTAAAGAAGGCATTAAAAGAAAATGAAAATAAGATGACATTGAAGTTCAATACTTGTTTGATTTTGATCAACAATATTGAATCGGTTGTGAAGGCTGCAAATGCTACATGGAAGAACATATACCACCTTCACCAACCGAGTATTGAAACAGTCATAATAAAAGATATTGAAGATGACAGTGATGAACAAGAAGAAGACACTGAGGTAGATGATACTGTGAGGATAGCAGCAGAAGTCATTGCATCCCTTCCTACCTCTCCAGTGAAAGTTTCTACATCCAGCCCAGAGACACCTTCAAGCATGGTTGTGACAACTTCCACATTTGTCCAATCATCCCTAGCAACATCAGAAGCAGCTACCATTTCTTCTACCGAGCTGCAGTCTCCTGCACCATCAAGTTTTCCAGCAGTAAGTTTTCCAATTTTTGAATCTTCAAGTGTAAATATTTTAAGTTCTCCAGTAGAAAGTATGCCAGTATCTATAGCCAGCCCTACTTTATCTACTGTCACTACTACCAAAGCATTAAGTACAGATAAGCCTAAGGCTCTACCGAGTATAAAATTTTTGGGTAAGAATATAGTAGAGGATATAGACCTAGATGAAGAGATAGAAATTCCTACATTAGATTTTGCAAATCTAT
Source organism: Chamaecyparis obtusa (assembly GCA_027943335.1). Classification (NCBI taxonomy): domain Eukaryota; kingdom Viridiplantae; phylum Streptophyta; class Pinopsida; order Cupressales; family Cupressaceae; genus Chamaecyparis; species Chamaecyparis obtusa. Next base: position 2,501 of record BSBK01006942.1, on the reverse strand, counting down.
CAGCGGACCAAATGCAAAATATAGGTGAGATCCTCCAAAGGAAAGCAAAACAAAAGAAGCTTAAAGAGGAGAGAGACAAGGAGTATCAAATCATCAAGGATGCTAAGGACATTTTGTCTAATGCATTAGGCATTAAAGTAGACTCCTCCCAGCATATTTTGTTACAATTAGCAGAAGCAGTTGAGAGATACAATGAGGATTCATCTGGGACAGAAAAGTTAGTTGAAAGAGCCGAGAAGAGATTCAACAATAAAGTGCTTGAGCACATTGCTCAGCACATAGCTATTAACCAAGTGGAATTGTCTTCAGTTTTGTCTAACACTGAATCTATCTATTCGAATGCTACCTCTCTTTTGGCCAGATTGTGCAATATTGCCGAGTTCACAAAGGATGTTAAGGATAAAATGAATAAAATGGATGAGGATATGAAGATTAGCATACAGAAGCTGCAACTTGAACCAAGTTCAAGCTCTGCTCATCACATGAAAATCTCACACCTATCAAATATGCAGTCTGATCTACTGAAAGAAGACACAAGGATCCGGTCCACACTGCTAGACATCCAACACATGATCCTTCCCATCATGAATACAATGTTTAAGCACATTGAACATTCCAAAACATTGATTCATGACAATCAGTTCTCTATAGCAGATCACATGATTGAACTCTCTGCAGAAGTCCAAATTGCTATACAAACATGTAAAATTCTGCAAGAAAGTTGGGACAGAACCCTGGCACTAATAATGAAGGTACATTCTGATTTTCTATCAAATTTTGGATTCTCTCTGTAAATAACTTGTATATGCACCTTTGGCATTATCGTCAAAAAGGGGGAGATATGTATAGAAGAAGATTTGTATAAGAAACAGTTAGCACATTGAAAGGGGGAGACAATGTATAATGCCCTATAACAAAGACAAATTTTGAAAAAATCAAAATAAAATTCAGCATGATTCGTGTATATAAGTTTTGGCCAATAAGTGTTTTTGTCACTAATGCCAAAGGGGGAGATTGTTGGCATTAAGCAGAATTGCCACTAGTGACAACACTTATTTGCGTTCACAGTGCAAACCGAGCAGACAGTGCAAACTGAGCAAACAGTGCAAACCGAGCAGACAGTGCAAACCGAGCAGACAGTGCAAACCGAGCAGACAGTGCAAACCGAGCAGACAGTGCAAACCGAGCAGACTGTGCAAACCAAGGAAGTAGTACAAACCGAACAGGACAATGTAAACTGAGTAACATCATGTCTACCAAGTCACTAGTATTTACCGAGTTCAAAACCTACCGAGTGATCAGTATGAAACCGTGCCTTCACTTCTACCAAGTGCATGATGATGCCGAGTAATGCAGTGGACGCCGAGTATCAGAAAGTCACCGAGTCAGTTTGCAGGAACCGAGTAACCATACTTGGGCTGACTTAGTAGCACTTATGTTTATTTGTCAAGCCGACTGTGTAATTGTAATTGTAATTAATTGTTTAAGACTTGTATATAAACAATGTTGTAAAAATGTAAAGATGTATGAATGATGAAACATATGTGAAAGAAAAAGAAAGGCAGAGATAAGCGAATTACAGAAGGCTTCAGCAGTATAAGGAACAAAAAGATAAATTCATCACAGAAGGTGATCAGTACATCAGCGAATCTCAATCTGCAATCTAGTTGCAAAGCCAGAGATCTACTGTTTCATTCTAACAGGTGAATCAGTACTAAATCCTTTAACCGGGTAGACTTAACAGTCTTTTGTAAATCTCTTTACCGAGTGCATACTTCATTGTATGTTTGTAAATCCTTTAACAGGGTAGATTTAGCAATCCTTATTGCTCCTAACAGGGCAGATCATCAGAAGTGATCAAATTGTAAGCCTTAACCGGCCAACTTTATTCTGCAGTATTAAAGTTTGTGGGGTTTCATCCCCACCCCAGTTTTACTTTCTTTTGGAAGGTTTCTGGGTAACCAAATCTATGTGTCATTATTGTGAATGCTTTTAAGTTTCATGCTTTCTGTATGCAAAAGGTTAAAGTGAATTACTTGTTAATACATCTATAATTTGAAGAAAATTTGGAGTTACTGATTCACCCCTCCCCTCTCAGTGACTCGGTTAATTCCTGAATATTTCCAACATTATATTATAATATAATATATTATATATATTAAATTATTATATTATATATAATATATATATATATATATATATATATATATATTATATATAAGAATAAATTATATATATAATATTATATATATTATAATATATATAAGCGGTGAGCCCTACGTGGGATCACACCTTAATAAACTATTTTATTCATATATGATATCGGATATGAAATCCAATATGAGATACTTGTGATATATATATATATATATATATGTATGTATATATATATATATGTAATATATATATAATATATATGTATGTATATATATATATATATGTATGTATATATATATATATGTATGTATATTATATATATACATATACATACATATACATAC